>JASAMV010002864.1:0-12883 GCA_030248065.1 Rhynchonema sp. JSB1_4
TAAGCATCTGCAAGACAAAAAAGACGCGTGACCTGAAGCGACCGGACGAGACCGACAGCAAGTTTGATATCGCTCACTGCGGTGTGCACTCCTCGGCGTCTCCCGTTACTTCAACAACATGATTCAATTCACGCACAATTCACGTATCCGTGAAACATCAGTGCGCATAAGCAACATGCCTAAATATTTTTTTGGCGGTTCTGACCATTATGCTTTGAGCACATCCACGTAAGGTACAGGACCAGAATGATAACTATTCGCTGTTGTGTCCCTGTTTGTTTCCTTCCAAGGCAATAACGCACCGCACGCGCATAAATCACATGGAGCCTGTCATGCGCGGGACAAGCGCGGTCAGAAATAACAGCAGCATAAAAGGAAGCATAAAAGCACGTTGCTTTACCAGCCCACAACGCGGTCAAAAAAACGCCGAAGAAGTTTGAGTGTTATCAACCTTGGCATGGTACTGACAAAAACAGAACCGTTTGAAAACCGTGGTTGCTGCTTGCAAGGAATGTTTCTATCAGCGCTCGTGCTATGGGTCCCAGAGGAGATTTCCATCCAATAGGCTGTGGCATTCCCAGTGAGTTGAGGCCAAATCAAGGTCAAAAGAACGCTCCCACCAGTTCTCTGACACGTTTTGAAAACATTTGCATTGTCGGGTGGATTATGTAGTAGGTCCATTCAATTGAAAAAATATGATTCTAAAGCACAAAGTTGTGAATTTCTCTGATTGGATAAAAACGCGCAAAGCCAGCCAGCGCGCAATGGAATACTGGCGCGTATTCTGGTGGCGTCTGCTTGAATGTGTGCGGCCTGCGAAATCGCCGAAAGTTAGCAAATAAAACTTCTCGACCAACTGTTTTCTTCATAGAATAAGAGTCAATCATGGTGGAAAAAAGTTATCCGGCAAATAATTATAACTTTCAGACATTTAAAAAATCAAAATTACTCTAAAACTCAACTTCCATAATTGAAATAATTGCAGATGCAACTTGAGGAGGAACAACGCGGCAAGAATGACCTGATGGAAAGCGTGTCTGCGAGCGAGAAGCGTTGTCAAATGTTGCAGAATGACAAGCAGGACCTGCACAATGCGATCAGTGAGGTTGGTGTGTTATACATTTTTGTGCAGTCTAGATACTTACGTATGCAGAGGCTAACAATACTGTCGTCAAATCCAGCAATAATACGTGAGCCCCAAATAATATGATTTGACGACTTGATTTGACCACAGTACCATAAGTACTGTACCTTAAGCCAATATGCATGGGTGCCGAAGTTATCGGTTCAGATCCCTGCTACGAGGCTCTGAATCGGCAGATTTTTCCAAAGCCTCTGGAGCTCTATGTGGAAAAAACATTCATATTAGTCTGATTGCGAATTGTTGTTTTCAGTCGGATCGTAGCAAACGCATCAGTGAGACGGCGTTGGCGGAGGCACGTGCGCAGGCCACTGATGCACAAATAAATGGCGAACAACTGATGACCGTGAAACGGAAGTTGGAGAATGACCTCATCGCTATGCATGTTCGTTTCGGCTGATATTCATGTGGTTAACGCGCATCGTCAAAGCCCAAAGTTCACATAGAACTGCTTCGGCCTTGTGTTATGTTGACAACCAAACAATTTAGCCTGGGTTTTGAACAGTTTTTTTGTCCGACGTAAGAAGGATCACCCGAGAGCCGAACAAGACCATATTTTACGGAAAAAAAAACAGTGTGGATCGCGCCGATTATAGTGATTAGGCCCACTGATGTTTCATAGTCTGGCCATATAACACACAGGGTGAACTTGACGAGACGTTGAGCGAGCTGCGTGGCCTCGACGAAAAGTGCAAGTGCGCCTCGTTGGATGCGGCACGTTTGGCGGAGGAACTACGTCAGGAACAGGAACACTCGATGCACGAGGATAGAATGCGCAAGGGACTCGAACAACAGACAAAGGTGACTCCGGCTTTTGGATTAACTTTTAGTAGGCTTATGAATTGGTTTAGGGCGCGCCCATGTAGGCCAGGGCCAGGGCCGGGGCCATAAAAAATAATCTATGTCCGAGGCCCTGGCCCCGGCCCCGGCCCTGGCCTACATGGGCGCACCGACAGGGCCGCGGCCGGTGCGAAACATTTTTCTGGATAGGCGACGTTACAACTACAGGGTTGTCCATAATCCAACATTGGTTTCGTGTATGCAGCTGTGCGTGTGTGTTCGCGTTGGGTGCGCTATTGCCTGATTTATCAAGGGCATGGCTATCTTGTGCTTTTTTCTTTAGATTATACAAATTTGTAAATTGCAAATTCGGGCTGCAGTTTGAAATATGATTGACAAAACACTGAGCTTCTACCTGCAATTATACACATACAGTCCGCTTTTGACCGTGCACATACACGACGTGCGCTTTTCGCTGATTGGTTGAATTATGTATGGGTTACTCGAAAATCGCGCAGCCATGTCGTTTACTGCGGTTGCTCAAAGAATTTATGTCATCTGGTGACTTTTCATCAGCCAGTATTTTTAAGAATAAAGCGCTTTAATATTAATTTGCTTGAACAAATACATATGCATAATCTAAATAAAAAACCACAAAATGACCGTTCCCTTGATACATCAGGCAACAACACACCCAACACGAACACACACGCACAGCTGCGTATACGAAACCAATGTTGGATTATTGACAACCCTGTAGTTGTAACGTCGCCTATCCAGAAAAATGTTTCGCACCGGCCCCGGCCCCGGCCCCGGCCCTGTCGGTGCGCCCATGTAGGCCAGGGCCGGGGCTGGGGCCAGGGCCTCGGACATAGATTATTTTTCATGGCCCCGGCCCCGGCCCTGGCCCTGGCCTACATGGGCGCGCCCTAAGTTTTGGTTCAGGTTGATTGACGTTTCGGTAAAGCAGTAGTGCACGGTCTGCGCCCTGCGGTTCAGCTCAGACCTGCTGCAGCTGCACTAGTGCACAAACTCATAAACGGTTGCAGAACCACAAGTTAGTCAGGAATTTGGACCCATATGCAGGACAGTGACACGTTCGGGTTTACAGAGTTTTGCTATTGTGTGTGCCGCGCTGCTGATCTTCACCGACACATAAATGCCGTAAAATTAACCGGTGACACAATCAGGCAAAAACTCACATTACTGCAGGAAATGCAAGTTCGTCTCGACGAAGCTGAAGCAGCCGCGTTGAAGGGTGGCAAACGTGTGATTCAGAAATTGGAGCAACGCGTAAGTATATTTTGTACCGAATACCGACTTTAGGTCAAAAGAATATCGAAAAGCTTCTTTGATCAGATTTGCTTGACTAGAATTTGTTATTTATAAATATAGAAAAATAATTTTAATATATGAATTTACTTCAGATTTTGTGTTTTTTATGACAAATAGCGATAGATAAAACATTAAAAAAATGAGTAATTTTCAGACGCGCGACCTCGAGCAGGAGCTGGACGGCGAACATCGTCGACATCAAGAGACGGACAAGAATCTGCGCAAGGGCGAACGCAGAATCAAAGAGCTCGAGTTCCAGGCATGTAGTGCCCATTTAACAGTCGTCCGTCAAATGATAGTGTTTGTTGAACAGTAACGTTCAGTTAAAACGACCAATCCATGCGCTGTCTGATTGTTCGCTGGCATATGATTTACTTATGTTGTTGTGTGTCTTTGAGAGACGAACAGCACCAAATCACAATACACAATTCGGCAATATATTCTGTGTATTGTGATTTGGTGCTGTTCGTCTCTCAAAGGCACACAACAACATGATTTGCATTACGGCACTGCCATCCCGGCAACATCAAAGTTATGATTTACTTAATTTTAAATCAGTGTACAGCGCTATATCTTCAGGCTTTTATTTTGTTTGGTGCATTACACATCAGCGTTTACGACAAAACAATTGGCCTGTTTTTTCAGATCGAAGAGAACAAAAAGAACGCCACACGCATTCAAGATCTGACCGACAAGCTGCAGGCCAAAGTGCGCACCTACAAGAAACAGATCGAAGAAGCGGTAAAACATCGTTTTTCTCCTCTTGAAAGCGACAATTTTGGTAAACCGGGCCACGATTTTGTTGTGGAACTTTCACGCAAACTTTTCAGGAAGAGGTGGCGGCCACAAATCTGGGTAAATACCGTCAGCTGCAAGCGCAGTTTGAATCGGCCGAGGTGAGGGGGCGTCAAGTTGCACAAGTGAACGTTTATCAGTCTTTTCGAATGCCAGTTCGTGACATTCGAGGCCCTGCTCAAATCTGTGACCGGTAAAACAACTTCGGGCGGTTATTGGTCCGGTCCCGTCATCCATTGGTCACGTGACTTTCGTATATTTTGGGACATCTCATGATTTGCTGATGTTGTTGTCCAGATCTCTGTCCTTGACCCGTAACCACGGCAGGACGGAGCTGATGAGCATGTTTGATTGTTGATGACTCTCACGATCAGCATCGTATGCATGCAGGAGTTTCCATCCAGCCCTCCTCCGCCGAACAGAGCCCTCCGAGGTCTCTATTCGGAAATGTTTCCGAATAGAGCCCCCGGGGACGTTATATGGAAAGCTCGGTACATTATTTCGTGAAGATCCCACTTGAAATCCTCAAATCTGAAAATTGTTATCAGGAGCGCGCCGACGTGGCCGAAAACTCGCTGTCGAAACTTCGTGCCAAGACGCGCAGCGGTTCGGTGGCGCCCGGCGGAGGGAGTGGGCTGATGTCGAGTCCGAGTGCCTTGCGTTTGCGCGGCTCAAGCAGCTACGCCCATTACTAGTCTGGCTTAAATGGCTTTTAAACGTCCAAAGATCAAAGTCTTAGTAGATTATTCTTGTTTGGTTGCGACTAATAACATAGTTATTGTAACACATAATTAGTTTCATATTGAACACGCGCGAAATATTCATATAGGAAGGTATGGATCTTCAGTTTTTAGCCTTTCGTTGTTCTTCGTACACTGTAGTTACATATTTTTTTCAAGCGATTCATTATTTACAACGGTGATGGTTTTTCAACCAAATAATTTTATTTATGATCGAAAGGGTGATCTGGCTTCTTGGCTGAACGCAGTTTCAACGACAATTTAGAATAAAATTTCTGTAGTTTTGTTTGCATTGATAATAACAGGAACAGCATATTGTCGGCTGATAATGCAAAGTGATGCTAGTGTTATTTTGGATCACACGCTTTTCTGATTAGAACGCAGCAGCGTCCATGCCCATTAGCAGTGCGTGACCTCTTTGATTCAAAATCAAACCCTTTTCAGCACTTTTCTGTCTCGAACACAAAAATGTCCAAGAGCATCATACACCTAAACATATGACTGCTTGAAACGACGTTTTGCTGACGGCGAAACACGATCAAGTCGGCAAAATGCGAATGACAGATCTGCTATTCGGTAATTGCTTACGAGCGAAAAAGTCGTATAGCAGCAGCAAATGTAGTTCGATTGCAAAAAATGGCCCGCGCTCGACCAAATTTGCGGACGTTTTATTGCGTTTGGGGTATCGCAGACGCAGAGTTGCAAAATAAGCTTTTGCCTACGTTCAACGAGGGTGCTAAATGTCCATTTTTAGCCAAATCGAGTGAGACTGTTGGACTCTAAGGCTGCGGTCCACGGAACGAAAGGAACAAGTGGAGGAACGAATTTTCGATATTGTTGGTAGCGCTTGCATTTGTGCCTGACTAATCCTCAGCAGGTCTGAGAGCAACCACGATGTCGTGTTCATTGTTCATAAAGGTCAGTCAATCTTCAGATTTTAGTGCTGCGTGCCTACTTTAGTATGCATACTGAAGCTATTTATTTCCTCAACGGAATGAAAGAACACGTTGATGTGAAAAACCGGAAAAAACACCCATACCACAACAACAGATTCCAAACAACAACACAGGCTTGTTGACAAGCTTGTTCATCACAGTTCACACCGGCACGATGTCAATAGCGTGTTTATTCCACCCACACGGTTTTGCTCCATGTGGATGCATTCAAAGGGTGGATCCAGATGTATACATTACGTTTTTAGTGAAAATTATCGCAAGGTATGAGATCATACCGTTCAAAGCAACTATAGTTCTCAGTGAACACATTTTTCGTAAAATACATAATTCTCAGTGATCATCAAGAGTGACCAAATATTTGGGAAAAATGTTACTGCGTTATGTACATATAGTTGAAATCTTGAATCCCTTCTGGTTCTGATAAGTTTGATCTGAGGTGCCCAGCTTGTTTCATTTATCTGTTTGTGATTATATTACGCATATTTATTGAATGATAATAATACTCTGCATCCACGTCAATTTCATCAACGAAAAACTATCTAACATGACTGTGTCAAAAGACCATCGTGGTCGAATCCCACCCCTGTCTTTGGACCACTTTCAAAACCATGTCATTGCGCGTAGAGTGTGTGTCATATTATGTATATAAAATACGCACCCAAACTCGCGATACGAGATTGTCAAATGGATAACCCAACCAAAACCAGGATAAAAACTACCTTGTTGGTTGTTATGTACAGGTTTTGCACAACCTTGGCACAGGTGCAAGCATCCAATAACACTAAGGCCGGTCTCACATTGCACGCGAGTTAGCGGGTTGCGGGCGGTTAACGGGCGAGCGAAATTTCCCGCTCATGTTCAATGTTCAAAGCTTATAAATTGCTTCCAAAACATTATCAGAACATTAAAACGTGCTCCCGCAGGTAATCAAACATGCTGCTTTCACTGGAAGAAATTTTTGTAAACTGATGGACGCTTGGAAACAGTCTGTCCTGTTATTATCTATCAATTTTCGTGTCCTGGTTCGACCGATGAATGATTATCAGCATATTTCTGAGAATTTTTTATAAAAACAAACAAAAAACGGAAGTTGCCGTTGAAGAACCGAATAACGTTGATACAGTAAAGTGGGACTGCGCGTGATGCTGCTGCTGCTATTGATTCTGTGTGTCATACCATACAAAGCTTTGAAACGCTGCATTCGTGGTTCACTGCAAGGAACTAAGCTCCTGTTAGCAAAAAGTATCTTCATTTATTATCAAGGTAACACGGTGGTATATACAGTCTACCCTTTATATAGTGATGCGATCGTCACATGAGTTTCCGTTAACTTACGTTCGCTATGCAGGGCAGTAAGCAGGAGGTTAACGGCAAATTGGGACCTAAACTGTTGTTCATTGCAGATTCACTGAAGGTTCACTATAGGGAGGGTCGACTGTACCTACATGTACATGGGTAGATTTGTCTCGTGACAGGTACTGGTACATGGCAAAGCACAGTACCAGAGGCACGGGCAGTGCTTCCGCGTACATTGTGAGAGCAACAAATGCAAGCGCTACCAACAATATCGAAAATTCGTTCCTCCACTTGTTCCTTTCGTTCCGTGGACCGCAGCCTTAGAGTCCAACAGTCTCACTCGATTTGGCTAAAAATGGACATTTAGCACCCTCGTTGAACGTAGGCAAAAGCTTATTTTGCAACTCTGCGTCTGCGATACCCCAAACGCAATAAAACGTCCGCAAATTTGGTCGAGCGCGGGCCATTTTTTGCAATCGAACTACATTTGCTGCTGCTATACGACTTTTTCGCTCGTAAGCAATTACCGAATAGCAGATCTGTCATTCGCATTTTGCCGACTTGATCGTGTTTCGCCGTCAGCAAAACGTCGTTTCAAGCAGTCATATGTTTAGGTGTATGATGCTCTTGGACATTTTTGTGTTCGAGACAGAAAAGTGCTGAAAAGGGTTTGATTTTGAATCAAAGAGGTCACGCACTGCTAATGGGCATGGACGCTGCTGCGTTCTAATCAGAAAAGCGTGTGATCCAAAATAACACTAGCATCACTTTGCATTATCAGCCGACAATATGCTGTTCCTGTTATTATCAATGCAAACAAAACTACAGAAATTTTATTCTAAATTGTCGTTGAAACTGCGTTCAGCCAAGAAGCCAGATCACCCTTTCGATCATAAATAAAATTATTTGGTTGAAAAACCATCACCGTTGTAAATAATGAATCGCTTGAAAAAAATATGTAACTACAGTGTACGAAGAACAACGAAAGGCTAAAAACTGAAGATCCATACCTTCCTATATGAATATTTCGCGCGTGTTCAATATGAAACTAATTATGTGTTACAATAACTATGTTATTAGTCGCAACCAAACAAGAATAATCTACTAAGACTTTGATCTTTGGACGTTTAAAAGCCATTTAAGCCAGACTAGTAATGGGCGTAGCTGCTTGAGCCGCGCAAACGCAAGGCACTCGGACTCGACATCAGCCCACTCCCTCCGCCGGGCGCCACCAAACCGCTGCGCGTCTTGGCACGAAGTTTCGACAGCGAGTTTTCGGCCACGTCGGCGCGCTCCTGATAACAATTTTCAGATTTGAGGATTTCAAGTGGGATCTTCACGAAATAATGTACCGAGCTTTCCATATAACGTCCCCGGGGGCTCTATTCGGAAACATTTCCGAATAGAGACCTCGGAGGGCTCTGTTCGGCGGAGGAGGGCTGGATGGAAACTCCTGCATGCATACGATGCTGATCGTGAGAGTCATCAACAATCAAACATGCTCATCAGCTCCGTCCTGCCGTGGTTACGGGTCAAGGACAGAGATCTGGACAACAACATCAGCAAATCATGAGATGTCCCAAAATATACGAAAGTCACGTGACCAATGGATGACGGGACCGGACCAATAACCGCCCGAAGTTGTTTTACCGGTCACAGATTTGAGCAGGGCCTCGAATGTCACGAACTGGCATTCGAAAAGACTGATAAACGTTCACTTGTGCAACTTGACGCCCCCTCACCTCGGCCGATTCAAACTGCGCTTGCAGCTGACGGTATTTACCCAGATTTGTGGCCGCCACCTCTTCCTGAAAAGTTTGCGTGAAAGTTCCACAACAAAATCGTGGCCCGGTTTACCAAAATTGTCGCTTTCAAGAGGAGAAAAACGATGTTTTACCGCTTCTTCGATCTGTTTCTTGTAGGTGCGCACTTTGGCCTGCAGCTTGTCGGTCAGATCTTGAATGCGTGTGGCGTTCTTTTTGTTCTCTTCGATCTGAAAAAACAGGCCAATTGTTTTGTCGTAAACGCTGATGTGTAATGCACCAAACAAAATAAAAGCCTGAAGATATAGCGCTGTACACTGATTTAAAATTAAGTAAATCATAACTTTGATGTTGCCGGGATGGCAGTGCCGTAATGCAAATCATGTTGTTGTGTGCCTTTGAGAGCGAACAGCACCAAATCACAATACACAGAATAGATTGCCGAATTGTGTATTGTGATTTGGTGCTGTTCGTCTCTCAAAGACACACAACAACATAAGTAAATCATATGCCAGCGAACAATCAGACAGCGCATGGATTGGTCGTTTTAACTGAACGTTACTGTTCAACAAACACTATCATTTGACGGACGACTGTTAAATGGGCACTACATGCCTGGAACTCGAGCTCTTTGATTCTGCGTTCGCCCTTGCGCAGATTCTTGTCCGTCTCTTGATGTCGACGATGTTCGCCGTCCAGCTCCTGCTCGAGGTCGCGCGTCTGAAAATTACTCATTTTTTTAATGTTTTATCTATCGCTATTTGTCATAAAAAACACAAAATCTGAAGTAAATTCATATATTAAAATTATTTTTCTATATTTATAAATAACAAATTCTAGTCAAGCAAATCTGATCAAAGAAACTTTTCGATATTCTTTTGACCTAAAGTCGGTATTCGGTACAAAATACACTTACGTGTTGCTCCAATTTCTGAATCACACGTTTGCCACCCTTCAACGCGGCTGCTTCAGCTTCGTCGAGACGAACTTGCATTTCCTGCAGTAATGTGAGTTTTTGCCTGATTGTGTCACCGGTTAATTTTACGGCATTTATGTGTCGGTGAAGATCAGCAGCGCGGCACATACAATAGTAAAACTCTGTAAACCCGAACGTGTCACTGTCCTGCACATGGGTCCAAATTCCTGACTAACTTGTGGTTCTGCAACCGTTTATGAGTTTGTGCACTAGTGCAGCTGCAGCAGGTCTGAGCTGAACCGCAGGGCGCAGACCGGCACTACCGCTTTACCAAAACGTCAATCAACCTGAACCAAACGTCAGGGCGCGGCCCATGTAGGCCAGGGCCAGGGCCGGGGCCGGGGCCATGAAAAATAATCTATGTCCGAGGCCCTGGCCCCCGCCCCCGCCCGGCCTACATGGGCGCACCGACAGGGCCGGCCGGGCCGGTGCGAAACATTTCTCTGGATAGGCCACGTTACAACTACCTACAGGGTTGTTAATAATCCAACATGCGTGTGTGTTCGTGTTCGGTGTGCTGTTGCCGGATGTATCAAGGGCACGAGCAAATGGTTTTTTTTATTTAGATTATGCATAGTGTTTGTTCAAGCAAACTAATATAAAGCGCTTTATTCTCAAAAATACTGGCTGATGAAACGTCACCAGATGACATGAATTGTTTGAGCAACCGCAGTAAACGACATGGCTGCTCGATTTTCCAGCAACCCATATTGCAACCAATCAGCGAAAAGCGCACGTCGTGTATGTGCACGGTCAAAGCGGACTGTACGTGTATAATTGCAAGTAGAAGTTCAGTGTATGTTAACCAATATTTAAAACTGCAGCCCGAATTTGCAATTTACAAATTTGTATAATCTAAAGAAAACGAGCACAAGATAGCCATGCCCTTGATAAATCAGGCAATAGCATACTGAATGTGAACACACACGCACAGCTGCATACACGAAACCAATGTTGGATTATGGACAACCCGTTGTAACGTCGCCTATCCAGAAAAACGTTCTGCATCCGCCGCCCTGTCGGTGCGCCCATGTAGGCCAGGGCCGGGGCCGGGGCCAGGGCCTCGGACATAGATTATTTTTTTATGGCCCCGGCCCTGGCCCTGGCCTACATGGGCGCGCCCTAAACCAATTCATAAGCCTACTAAAAAGTTAATCCAAAAGCCGGAGTCACCTTTGTCTGTTGTTCGTACCTCCTTGCGCATTCTATCCTCGTGCATCGAGTGTTCCTGTTCCTGACGTAGTTCCTCCGCCAAACGTGCCGCATCCAACGAGGCGCACTTGCACTTTTCGTCGAGGCCACGCAGCTCGTCTTAACGCTTCGTCAAGTTCACCCTGTGTGTTATATGGCCAGACTATGAAACATCAGTGGGCCTAATCCCAGACTTACAAATCGGCGCGATCCACACTGTTTTTTTTGAAAAATATGGTCTGGTTCGGCTCTGGGCTATCCCTCGTACGTCGGACAAAAAAACTGTTCAAAACCGCAGCTGATGTTTGGTTGCGGACATAACACGAGGCCGAAGCAGTTCTATGTGAACTTTGGGCTTTAACGATGCGCGTTAACCACATGAATATCAGCCGAAACGAACATGCATAGCGATGAGGTCATTCTCCAACTTCCGTTTCACGGTCATCAGTTGTTCGCCATTTGTGCATCAGTGGCCTGCGCACGTGCCTCCGCCAACGCCGTCTCACTGATGCGCTTGCCCCGGATCCAGACTGAAAACAACAATTCGCAATCAGACTAATATGAATGTTTTTTCCACATAGAGCCTCCAGAGGCTTTGGAAAAATATTGCCGATTCAGAGCCTCGTCGCAAGGATCTGAACCGATAACTTCGGCACCCATGCATATTGGCTTAAGGTACTTATGGTACTGTGGTCAAATCAAATCGTCAAATCATATTATTTGGGGCTCACGTATTATTGCTGGATTTGACGACAGTATTGTTAGCCTCTGCATACGTAAGTATCTAGACTCTGTACAAAAATGTATAACACACCAACCTCACTGATCGCATTGTGTAGGTCCTGCTTGTCATTCTGCAACATTTGACAACGCTTCTCGCTCGCAGACACGCTTTCCATCAGGTCATTCTTGCCGCGTTGTTCCTCCTCAAGTTGCATCTGCAATTATTTCAATTATGGAAGTTGAGTTTTAGAGTAATTTTGATTTTTTAAATGTCTGAAAGTTATAATTATTTGCCGGATAACTTTTTTCCACCATGATTGACTCCTATTCTATGAAGAAAACATTTGGTCGAGAAGTTTTATATGCTAACTTTCGGCGATTTCGTAGGCCGCACACATTCAAGCAGACGCCACCAGAATATGCGCCAGTATTCCATTGCGCGCTGGCTGGCTTTGCGCATTTTTATCCAATCAGAGAAATTCACAACTTTGTGCTTTAGAATCATGTTTTTTCAATTGAATGGACCTACTACATAATCCACCTGACAATGCAAATGTTTTCAGAACGTGTCAGAGAACTGGTGGGAGCGTTCTTTTGACCTTGATTTGGCCTCAACTCACTGGGAATGCCACAGCTTATTGGATGGAAATCTCCTCTGGGACCCATAGCACGAGCGCCATGCCTTGCAAGCAGCAACCACGGTTTTCAAACGGTTCTGTTTTTGTCAGTACCATGCCAAGGTTGATAACACTCAAACTTCCTCGGCGTTTTTTTGACTGCGTTGTGGGCTGGTAAAGCAACGTGCTTTTATGCTTCCTTTTATGCTGCTGTTATTTCTGACCGCGCTTGTCCCGCGCATGACAGGCTCCATGTGATTTATGCGCGTGCGGTGCGTTATTGCCTTGGAAGGAAACAAACAGGGACACAACAGCGAATAGTTATCATTCTGGTCCTGTACCTTACGTGGATGTGCTCAAAGCATAATGGTCAGAACCGCCAAAAAATATTTAGGCATGTTGCTTATGCGCACTGATGTTTCACGGATACGTGAATTGTGCGTGAATTGAATCATGTTGTTGAAGTAACGGGAGATGCCGAGGAGTGCATACCGCTGTGGTCAATATCAAGGTTGCTGTCGGTCTCGTCCGGTCGCTTCAGGTCACCCCTCTTTTTTGTCTTGCAGATGC
>JASAMV010002865.1:0-46858 GCA_030248065.1 Rhynchonema sp. JSB1_4
TGGGTTTGTGATACAAACCCCAAAAATACACATTTGCGACCATTCCAGTGCATTTGGCTTCTTATTCCCTCAAATACAAAAGCAAGCAATGGATAAAAATTATTTTTCAAAAATTTAACAAGCACTGGATAAAAACTAATTTTCAAAAGTGCGCCCGTAAATCCAAAGTTGTGCACGCCCCTGGATTCTGGGGCCCCAAAAAGGTGCGATCTCCCAAAAAAAGTAGAAATAGCCTGGGGGTAATAGCCAATTCGGGGGGACTATTTTGGCGCAGGTGGGGGGTCAAGCTACTAATCGCCCTTTCCTTGGTCCGCCAGTGCAGTGGTCAGTGGGTGCGCCACTGATTCGACAGGAGTAGTTGTGCACGCACGTCACGTGAGCATAAATCGAGTTTTTTGAACATTTTTTGAGATTTTGGGCAGCGAAAAAATACAGCCCGCCAAAAATAGAGCCCCCCAAAAATACAGCCCCCCTATGGGTGGCATTTTCGAAACGGTGTATGTAAAGCTCAGTTGGGTGTTGGGTGTAAAGGTCGGTGTACCGTAAAAACCTAAATACAGCCCCCCCGGAATAGAGCCCCCCCGTAATACAGCCCCCCCCCAAAAAGGGGTCAGTGAATTAATAGAGCCCCCCCCCCCGGAATAGGGCCCCCCCCCACGGAACCTCCCCTATACTGTAGTGTATTAAGCAGTGTGGTGGCAGGCCAATCGACCCAAGATACCCTAGGGGGGGGGGAAGGTTTCGGACTTACTCGAGATACCCCCAGAGGGTGCCCAAGATACCCCTACGGTCCGTCAAAAGACGAAAAAAGGCCGTTTTTTGCATGCAATTTTGCTGCAAAATTGGCCTAAAAATGGGTACTTTTTGACATTTTTGCCGAAAATTGGCCTAAAATGACCATTTTTGGGTGTTTGCGCGCCGAGCGCGCAATTTTTAGGGGTTCCGAGTTCGAAAAACACCTATTTTTGCCTTTGAAAAGTATAAATCTGCTTACTCGAGATACCCTTTGGGGTCGGCTCGAGATAGATACCCTTCCCCCCCATCCCCCCCTAAGGGTTGACTCGAGATAGATACCCCTTAGGGGGGGGAATCCCCCCCATCCCCCCCCAGCCACTACAGTGGTATTAAGGCTTGATAGTGGTGTACAGGTACATTTATGCACGTTTGTTGTTTGTTCAGAGCACATAATACGCCTCCTATTGACGAATAGACACGAATAAATGCGGTTGCAAGCGAAAAAATCCTTTCAAACCCGTTTTTAGGGGTTTTTGGGCGTATTTCTGGGAACAATTTTTCAGGTTCGGGTCAGTGAATTAATAGAGGCCCCCCCCGGAATAGAGCCCCCCCGTAATAGAGCCCCCCAAAATGGGGTCAGTGAGTTAATAGAGCCCCCCTTCTATTTAGGTTTTTACGGTAAGCTCGGTCGGTGTCTGCTCGGTGTAAACATGAAACATTCCACGTTAACAGCAGGCAATGTTTCATGTTTACACCGAGCTGACACCGACCGAGCTTTCGATTGAGCTTACACCGACCTTTACACCCAACTCACCTTTACACCGTTTCGAAAATATCACCCTATGCGTTATTGATAAAAAGGCAACACGTGTTTTCAATACCAAGCGCTCAAGACGATGAAACATGAAACATAAACATAAAACATGAAAGAAAAAGGAGGCCAGGTGGAGGCCAGCGTCACGGTAGCTAGATATAATACTTCTTGACGCGTCAAGAAGTGTTTATGCGGCCGTAATGTACACTTCTTGACTACGCGTTGCCAAGAATGCCAGAAATAAATGCTGCGTCAAGAAGTGTGCGTTACGGCCAGCCGTGAACACGGTGAAGACCACTTCTTGACTGTGTTTGTGTTGCCGATTGCCGAACGTGAGAAGCGATGTTTCAGTATCAAGAAGTGGTGTTGTTTACCACTGGGCGTAATGGCTGTTTCTTGACTATAGTGAACTTTGTGTAAATGCCCAGCACGCGTGTTTGCAGTATGATCTAGTATCATTATGTGAGTTGTTAACAAGTCCTCGTTTGGGACAACGTTAACGACCGACGCCAGAATGCCTGACCGACGCAGGTTTTGCCTGTATTCTGAAGGGCGGTAATTTGAAAGAGAGATTCGAAAATTCCGAAGTGGAGGGAGTGGATCAAATTTGTGATTTTGTCTGAAAATCCGTTTCTAGAAAAAATGTTAAGATTTATAGATAGTTAAATGTTTCAATAGTGTTAAAATATTAATTGCATGTGATTCTGGAATGATACGGCACCAAATGAAGAGTGTTTGACGAATTTCCTGCATTCGGTCGGTTCGCATGGATTATTTGCTTCTGAAGGTGCAGAATAAGCATCAATATTCTCTAAAATAAAAATCCTACAGAGAGGAAAGCAATTAGTACACATCTTGTGCGTATTTTGCAAGATTTTCCAGTTTTCCGGAGAGTTTTGTCTGCAAACGGAGTTTTACCCTAGTTTTCTTGCTTAAACAGCGAATTCTCGTGCACCCGATCATCTGCAACGAATGCACTGCAAAATTTTATCGATTCTGCATCGGTTCCAGTGCTTCATAATAAATATTGATCGAAATATTCAAGTAAATGTTCGTAATTTTTCATTTATGCGTAAATTGGGAAACGCCAGTCGGGTGAAGCGTCTTTCCCCTTGATCCCTGCACGACGCATGCTGGACGCAAGATGTGGAGGAAGACTTGCTGGACGCATTGAGTGGAGGAAGGAAAAAAGAGATGGTCCAGTGCAGGGTTGGGCAAAAAAAATTTTTTTTAAAAAATTTTTTTTAAAAAAAGGTTTTTGAAAAATTTAAAAAAAATTTTTTTTTAATTTTTCGGGGGAACAAAATGTTCTAAAACGTCCAAAAATGGCCTTTTGGGGGGTATCTAAGATGCCCCAATTGATGTTATTATACCTTCACGTGATACATGAGACACAGTATGCATGTATAGTACATCCATCAGCTCATGACACTTTTTCTCAGCTGAAAAGCTTGAAAGGATCCAGTGCTGTTCCGGTTCCGGTTGGCTTACGATAAAGAAAAGAAAGAGAAATCGGTTTTGATTTTATTTTTGTGCGCCGTTTTCTCTGACATTGCCTTGCGGAGGAACAATTTTTTTTCACAACGGAACCTTAACCTCCCAGGCAAAAGTGCCATGAGCTGATGGATGGACCATACTTACATGGTACTTTGATGTCATACCCCATCGGGTCGGTCATATACGACTGATTCAGCGACCCGACAAGTATTTCTGCGGCTTATATTCTCAATTCTGTGTGGTTTGTGAGTGAATCTTGCTTATTCGACCACAAACTGTTGTGTCGGATACCACAGAGCAGCAATCATAGGCCCATAACAAGCACAGACTGTTGGATCGCATCGAAATGGCGTAAACACCTTTCATAAGTGATGCAAACCAAGTCACAAATGTGACGTCAATTAAAGTTGCATTTTTTCGCGATTTTGCGCGTTTTTTAGGCAAATTTGGTAAAAATTTCGCCGAATCTGAGACTTTAAAAAAATTAAAAAAAAATTTAAAAAAAAACTTGTTTAAAAAATTTTTTTTCCAACCCTGGTCCAGTTCCCAGTCTAAGCATGGCGAGTGAAACATTGTCGCAAAAGTTCTTCCGAACTTCGCAATTTTCCCCACAGCCTCTTTCCAGCTACATTTCAAGCGAGAAACTATTTCTTGATCTTTTTCTTACAGAAGGGGAGGAAAACGTCAACAAGACAAGACTTCAGTGTTTTCGGTCGAACTGGGTGTCGATTGGATCGGGCAGGTTTTGGAGCGTCTGATGTTTCACACCAATGATCATCTTGTTGTTTGACGGATCTGTGATGTTTCATCAGACTCATGATGGAGTACAACCCTGGGCCTGAAATTATAAAGCAACCAAACTTTGGCACGTGAACGATTCGATAGCCAGCAAGCAGGAAGCGTCACAGAAAAGGGCAGCACGGCAAAACGAGCACGTGGGACGACAAAAAAGATCCTTGTGAACAACCTTTCAAGCAATTTTACGATCTTGTTTGTGAGCATCTTGCAAAAGAAACAAAATGAGACCAATTCACTAATACAGGGCAGTCAATTCGGAAGATTTATCGAAATCGAAGGTAACTGGATTGACGCATTCAATGCAGTAATAATTTAAACGCACACGTTTTACGGCAACAAAAGACAAAAATTTCCAGATTTTACAAACAAAAATTTTACAAACAAATTTCCAGCACTGAAGGAATTCCGCAGAATTGCAAGAAGAATGTTTTAGGCAATTCGAAATTCAGTCAAATTCATGCAATAATTCCGTTGTCCATTAGGAACAAGAGTTCGTGCCGGTGCAAGTGTATGGGAGCACCAACATTCGAATGATTCTGACCGAATCCGGCAGTCGTGACATTCGCAGCTGTCGTCTCACCGCATCGTCGTCCTGCAGCATCGACTGTTATTGTTTCAACGCTTGTTTGGCGCGGATCTGAAAAGGCGTCACACTTATATCTTTGTTTCTTGCCATGTGAATTTGTTTTTTAGTTTTGTTTGTAAGATTTTTGAATCGGCCAAATTAGCCAAAAAAACAGTTGCAATCAAAGTTTTGAGGTTTGTTTGTTGGATACAGCTGTAAGATCCAAAGTTAAACAAAATTATTTTCAACACCAAACCAACTAGCCTTTTCCACTAGCCAGCCAGAGACGCCCTTTAGTTCCGATTTAGCTGATCGAGGTTGTATGACTGGTGGAATGGAAATGGCTGTACCGGGCTCAGACGCCGTTAGTTTGTTGAGCGCTTGATCAAGCTGCAAAGCTATGTAAATGTACGTAGAGGGACCTTAGTTAGTTAGTTTATTGCGTCGGCACCAACTCAATAATACATAGGTAATAACGTTAAGTGGAAGAAGCATAATTACAAGACCGGTGTGGAGTTTACGGATATGAAAATACTGTAAATACAAAACAAATAAGAGGGACCTTGATCTTGGTTTATTATGTAGCCTGCTTGACGGCATTTTGTCAATGGTCGACTGAGCATGGTGAACGGAGATACTAGAACGGAGATCCTACTGGTGGGCGAGAATGGTTAACTGGGCATGGTGAACGGAGATGCTAGAGCATGGTGAATTGAGATCCTACTGGTGAAGTTTTCTCAATGGTCGACTGAGCATGGTGAACGGAGATGTTAGAACGGAGATGCTACTGGTGGACGAGAATGGTCAACTGGGCGGTCGACATCTAGGCCAACTGTCCAGAACAACTTTTCACCAAAACAAGTTTTGTCAATGAGGTCTGTAATGCACGTTCCTGCAATCCATGCAGCATAAGAGCTATGGTTGTGTGACAGCTGTAATACTTGTCCGTTTCGTGTTGTTTTGAACTCTTAACTCTCCCAAAGCCGTCCAACATTGTGTCAAAAAGGACAGCCGTGAACTGAGCATAGTCACCCGAGATACATTCACAGCAACCTGCAACATAGATGCTGCAGGGGATTTGAGTCACGCGAGACCCTAATAATGCTATGTATATCATGCATGGCGGTCCAAATGTAGGCCAAGTTCTGTCAACCGTGGACTGAGCATAGTCACCCGAGGTACATTCACAGCAACGTGCAACATTGTGTCAAAAACGACAACCGTGAACTGAGCATAGTCACCCGAGGTACATTCACAGCAACCTGCAACATAGATGCTGCAGGGGATTTGAGTCACGCGAGATGCTAATAATGCTATGTATATCATGCATGGCCGTCCACCTGTAGGCCAACTGTCCACCACAACTTTTCACCAAAACAAGTTTTGTCAACCGTGGACTGAGCATAGTCACGCGAGGTACATTCACAGCAACGTGCAACATTGTGTCAAAAACGACAACCGTGAGCTGAGCATAGTCGCCCGAGGTACATTCACAGCAACCTGCAACATAGATGCTGCAGGCGATTTGAGTCACGCGAGACGCCAATAACGCTCCCAAAGAGAAGGAAAAAATATATAGGAAAAAAATGAAGCAATAGGAAAAAACGTTATTTTTTTAGGAAAAAAACGAAGAATCGAAAGGAAAAAACGTCTGTCCAGCAAAAAAATGAAATTTCTTCTGAGACGCCCGAAAATGACGATTGAGAGTTGAGTAGTTCGTTTTCCATTCAATTTCATTTGTCATCAGTGTCTTTTTCTTGTGTGTGAAGTTTTGTTTCTTTTGTGTTGGGGCGATATCTTGCTGCAAGTGCATTAAAAACGATAAAATTCTATGTTTGGGGCTCAGTCTGAGAACATGAATATGGTGAATTGACGAGGTCATGTCATTGTCCTCTGAAACAGTTGTTTCCTATCTCTTTGTATGATTATTCATGAATGAATTTCTTTGTTTCAGCTCGGGATTGGGATTTTGGCATTGGTAGGCGGCAGTGAGACGACGAAAAACAAGGTCTACCCGTGTGTCATGCAAATAAATGCTGTTTTTCAGACAAAAAATAGCTTTTTTATCTCAAACTGGCTGTTTTTTCATTATGGAAAGAAAAAATAGCAAAAAAATGGTCATTGAGAAATGGAAAAAAATTTTTTTTCCTTTTGTTTTCTTTTTTCCTATTAGGAAAAGAATGAGCCCAAAAAAATTTTTACCGAACTCTGCTGCTCCCACACATGGGCGTGCCACTACACTGCCCTAAGATACACTAACCGCCGCGACCAGTGTAGTGGCTGGGGGAGGGGGATGGGGGCAGTGGGGCCTACCGTTTCACCAAAAATCCGGGGCGCCAACCTGCCTACTGTACCGGCCGAGCTAGGGGGGAACAAAATTTTTTAGGTCGAAATAAAGATAAAAATGCACTCTAAAACGCTAATTTCGCGCGTAGCGTGCGATTTTTCGCTTATTTGGAGTGAAAACTACCGATTTTAGACCATTTTGAGTCACAAATCACAACTTACTGTACCAGCCGCCGGGCGGCCATCCCGGTCAAAAATGGAAAAATTTCGACCGAAAACCCTTAAAAGCGCAAAAAATCGCTTTAAAGCCCTTTAAAGCACATAAAAATAGGCACCCAAACATTTGTGTTGTACGCTACCCGCCCCGGAAAATCTCCCCCCAAACCGGATCCCCCCAGATTCCAGGTACACTACCCCCTACCCGCCCCGGATTTTTCCACCAATGTACCCCACCCGCCCCGCCAAAGTAGCCACAGCACTGGCTGTGGGGAAGGGTAGGTACCTTGCAACAGTGTCGTAGTTGGCCAGGGTGTTTAGACCCAAACTTGTTGACGATAGATAGATGGTGGCAGTGTTGGAGGTGGGGGTTTGGGGAAGGATAGCCCCCAGTACAGTAGGTATCCCCCTCGCCTGGTACAGTAGGTATCCCCCCGATGTTTGGCATGGTACAGTAGGTATCCCCCTGATTTTCACCACGGTACAGTAGGTATCCCCCGATTTTGCCCGAAAAGTGCCAATTTTTGACCAAAATGGCCAAAATTAGTGCAAAATCAGTGGTTTTGCCTCAAATTACCCAAAATTCGCGCGCTACGCGCGTAAATACTGCGTTTATACACGATTGGACACATAATAAAGACATCGTTTTTTCGGAGGGGGAGATAGTGTACCCCCGAGTGGGAAGGGGAAGACCCAAATTCAGGAAAAAATCACTTTTTGTGGTTGAAAATTTGACCTATTTTTGCCCCTTTTTGAAAAAATTTCTACATAAAAGGGTATTTTGGCGACTTTTGAGAACATTGACGCAAAAATCACACATTTTAGGCCTAAAAAAACCTATTTTAGGCAAAAATTGGGGGAGATAGTGTACCCGCAGGGGAAGATAGGGGGATAGTGTACCACCACCTGAGGGGGAGATAGCGTACCCGAGGGGGCCCCCTACCCCCCAGGAACTACACTGCCTTGCAACCACCAATTTATGGTTTTCATAGGCAAAATGGGTGTTTTTTTACCTTAAAACCCAAAAAATCGCGCGCTCCGAGCGCAAGCCTCCATATAACAGCTATTTTAGGCAAATTCTCGGCCAAAATGCAAAAAAGTACCAATTTCTTGGCCAATTTTGCAGTATAATGCATGCAAAAAACACCCTTTTTTGGACCTCAGGGGTACCTTGCAACCAGTGTAGTGGCAGGCCCATGTGTGGGAGGTAAGCATGACGCGGGGTTGGGACCGGACGCGTGAGAGGTATGATTTTGGTCACCCAAAAAGGCGAAAAAACACCGTTTTTGTGATACAATTTTGGCCAAAAAATGAGGTAAAAATAGTACTTTTTCCTAATTTTCGCCGAAAATCGCCTAAAAAATACGTATTATGCGAGGGTTTGCGCGAGGAGCGGCGATTTTTGGAAAATAAGGTAAAAAAACACCGATTTTTGCCTTAAAAAGGTGTAAAATTGCTTGTGAGAGGCATGATTTGGAGTTGTGAGAGGTAAGTACTCAACCCCCCTCGAATTTTGTGGTGGGGTAACCTCCCCAACCCCCCAATGGTGTGGCTGGGGGGTGGGGGTCCGCCCCCTAGGTACAGTAGGTAGGTAGATTGACGCGCCATCCTGGTACAGTAGGTAGGTCGCCGCTCCCCGGCTGGTACAGTAGGTTGCTATTTTTGGCTCAAAATGGTATAAAATCGATATTTTTCACTCCAAATAGGCGAAAAATCGCGCGCTGCGCGCGAAATTAGGGTTTTAGAGTACATTTTCATCAACATTTAGACATAAAAAATTTTGTTCCCCCCTAGCTCGGCCGGTACAGTAGGTAGGTTAGGTTGCCGCCCCACATTTTTGGTGGTACAGTAGGTTGCCGCCTCCCGGGTTCTATTTCCAACAAACCCCCACCCCCGCCCCAAATGATGCACCAACCTCTAAAAAATTCGAACTCAATTCCTTGACGTCTCCCCCAGCAGTATCGCCGTCAGTCGTAATTTCCAGTTCGATATCGATTTGTTAGATTCGTAATGGTCGAAATGACAAAGATGGTCGCTAATGGTATCAAGAATTGGTGAATTCGCCAGGTTCGTCACAATGGATCGATGGAACAATTGCTGAAAACTGAAAAAACCTTCCTAATCCTTAACCGACCTTGCCAAGCAAAACGAACTTTCTCTTCGAAAAAATTAATTTGAAACATTCTCGCCGACCAAACTAGCCTTTTGAGCGCCAATTCAAAAAAAACCGGTAACCTAATGATTCACTCGTTCCGTGCCACTCGGATGCAACCGCATTTCGAATAACCGAAATCCGAGTGGAGGAACGCGGTTCGAAACTTTTCGAAAAATGCGTCGCGTCGAGCATGCGTCGGTCGTTAAGCTCACGCCGTCAGCGCAGTAAAATGAAAGAAAGAGATTACCGTACCCAGAGCAGCAGAGGTCGCAATCGGGCCGGCCCGACCTAGAGGAGATAGAAATCTTTAAGAAAACATCGGTGCCTGATTCGTAAAGGAAAGGTGAAACAAGGTGAAACATTGATCAAGCATGGTTCGCTCGTGAAGGGACGCTTCGTTCCCAGTGACAGACCGTCCCGCACACCTCGGCCTGTGCCGGACGACGCGGTTTGTT
The DNA here is from genome assembly GCA_030248065.1 of Rhynchonema sp. JSB1_4. Classification (NCBI taxonomy): domain Eukaryota; kingdom Metazoa; phylum Nematoda; class Chromadorea; order Monhysterida; family Xyalidae; genus Rhynchonema; species Rhynchonema sp. JSB1_4. The sequence goes on from JASAMV010002865.1 coordinate 9,522, forward strand.
TCACTTTCTTCCTCGATAACACCTACAAGTAAATGTCTGGCGGTAGACAAGTGCGGGAAGCTCGAATTTGCTGTCCGTTTCGTTCTAAAACTTTTCTGGAGCTTCGAAATGAACACCGCAACACCTTGATGAAGATTTTGAAACAACGCCGATATTGCCCATCAATATATTTCTGGGTATCATAAGGGCCAGGAGCTCAAATTTGACGTTCGTTTTATTTCTAGATGCTCGATATGAGAGCCACATGTAACAGTCGTGCGGGACGCTGAAGCAGGCTTTTTTCCAAAGTTAACGGGGTTCGTGCAACTTGTATTGCTCCCAAATGTCTGAAAAACGACTGATTTAAATGTAAACTGACCAAAATCTGGGTGCAATTGGCACCTAAGCAGGCAGAAAAACAGGTATCTGTTCTGGAAGTAAGCAAGTGCGGGAGCTTGTCTTTGACATCTACGTCGTCCAAGGGGCTTCTTGATCATAGACACAGTGAGGTAACTGATGTGACTCCGATAGCACCTACAGTCAGTGCATCAACGGATGCACTAAAGTAGAATTTGATGTTCATTTTTCCTGCTTCGATGCTTCTGGAGGGCACAACCACAACCTTTGACTGCCATGTGCAGCAGAGTTGTGACTGACATGCAGTGTTGGAGCTGGGTGGGGATTGCGGGGGGTAGCCCCAGTCAGTGTTGGAGGTACTCTGGAGGGGGTACCTACTGTACCGGGCTCGGAGAGGGGGATACCTACTGTACCAGAGCCAATTGCCTGGGGGGTTATGTACTAAGTAGGTAAGAATGTGTGAATGTTAATGAAAATGTACTTAGATGAACTAAATCGGTTTTTTGCCTATTTGGGGTGAAAAATACCAACTTTGAGCCATTTTGAGTCAAAAATATCAATTTTGGGGTCGATTGTTGTTGACGATAGATAGATTGTTCCCAGAATTTGTTGACGATAGATATAGTGTTTCCTATTTTTCTTGGTCCAAGGAAACGCGCGGGCACGTGTTATAACTGAATTTCTAGTTGAGGTCGAGATTACAATTTCGATTCAATCAGGCAGCTGTCAAAAACGTGTCAAAGTTTGCCTGTGGAATCTAACCACAACAATATTTCACATGCTCACTGTGAGCTTTGTGCGTGCGCACTGCCAACATGTCAGTGAAACATTTCACCATATTTGCTGTTGAGTGTCGTGCTTGGATTAACAAGGACACATTCTTAATCTCTTTCATTGGTTTCTGAAATCTCGACCCCAAACTGGAGTACATGCATAAAAAGGAAACACTATACAATAGTATTTTTGCATTCAGTAAATGCACAGAGAATCTTTTGTGATATACATTCTACGCTCCGTACGTCGGTATAATACATAGATTGGCCCAAAAGTGTTGACGATAGACAGATGAAATCAAAAAGTGTTGACGATAGATATTGGTCGCACAATGACTATATGAGAATCCATCCCCCTAATTTTCCTGCATTGAAAAGGCGGATATTTGGCATTTTTTTCAAATTGAACCAGGTTTTGACAAGAACTTTGCATGCTTATCAGTGAGAAGAATAAGAAACACACGTGTGCAGAAGCTTCACCCTGAATTCTACGCAACCGAAATGGTTCGGGCTTGGGTTACTGTAGCCACGTGTTACATGCTTTATGTGTGAAATCGATTACAGCACACACACACGTTGATCACTCCCGATAAATAAAGCGGGAAAAGAAAGAGAAAATAACTCATTGTCAAAACCTGATTCAATTTGAAAAAATCGCCGGAAACCCTCCTTGCCAATGTAGGAAAAATATGGGGATGGATTCTCATATAGTCATTGTGCGACCAATAGATGAATGTGGAGGGAGGGGACGTCCTATTCAGCCCGCACCGCCCACACAGCCCACAGCCCGCACCGCCCCAGTCCTATTCAGCCCGCACCCCACTTCAGCCCCAGTCCTATTCAGCCCGCACCCCTTCAGCCCCAGCCCTATTCAGCCCGCACCCCACTTCAGCCCCAGTCCTATTCAGCCCGCACCCCTTCAGCCCCAGTCCTATTCAGCCCGCACCGCCCACACAGCCCCAGTCCTATTCAGCCCGCACCCCTTCAGCCCCAGTCCTATTCAGCCCGCACCCCTTCAGCCCCAGTCCCATTCAGCCCGCGCCCCGTCAGCCCCAGTCCTACTCAGCCCGCACCCGCCACCGCACCAGTCCTATTCAGCCCACACCCCTTCAGCCCCAGTCCTACTCAGCCCGCACCCGCCACCGCACCAGTCCTATTCAGCCCACACCCCTTCAGCCCCAGTCCTATTCAGCCCGCACCCGCCACAGCCCCACTTCAGGTTTTAGTTCGTTTTACTTGACCGACCATTGGACGCGGTTGATGGAGGACGCACGGTGGACGCACCAACTTCCTGAAATATCAAGCACGGCAACTTGAATGAAAAGTGGAGGTGGAGGAAGCGGGTCGAAACATCATATTTCACTTCACTTGAATCGAAATTTTGCTGAATTATGTAATCCGTGAAGAAGTAATGGTTCAATATTCTTTAGGTACGCGATACATTTGAGTAAAGTATTATCACAATGCATGCCCGAAATCTGGGTTGCGTTGGTGACCCGATTGGTCACGATCACCTCAGGGGCTTTTTCCTGATTTTGGGTCTTCCCCCCTTCCCCCCAGGGAGGTACACTAATTTCCCTTAGGAAAAAGTAGGGACGTACACTAATTTCCCCGCCGGACCAGGAACTACACTGGGACGGAGTAGATGGGTATCATCCGATCGTTTTCTGGGTTCGGAAGGACGATTCTGGTGTTTTGTCGAAGGATCCTCTACAGCCTTCACATTTCGAAAGTTACCCATGTAATATGTATTATAATTGGCTCTTATTGTCAGTGATTTTCTTATGTATTATGGTTGTGATTAATTTCAACGAATCAAATGATATTCATGTAGTGAGTTATCTTACGTGGATCATCCACTGTTGGTTTCGGCATTACAAAGACCAAGAATTCAGGCTGTGCAAGGTCTTGGGTTCTATAACACGACAGACAACTAAAAGACTGAGGATTGGTAAAAAAATACGTCATGATATTGATATCCATAATGACACTAATCACGGTAATCATGACTTCAATTTTGTCGCTAATGAAACATCATTTTCCTTGATTCACTTTGTTACGGTCGGACGAACTTCCTGAAAAGTAAGCTTGCTTCAACTTGAGCACCGCGATTGAAACATCTGCTGCCCTTGATCCTTTGTTTTCGCATAGGAGTTGTGTACGCAGACCTTAACAGGACTGGGGCTGAAAGGGTTGCGGGCTGAATAGGACTGGGGCTGAAGTGGGGTGCGGGCTGAATGGGACTGGGGCTGAAGGGGTGCGGGCTGAATAGGACTGGGGCTGTGTGGGCGGTGCGGGCTGAATAGGACTGGGGCTGTGTGGGCGGTGCGGGCTGAATAGGACTGGGACTGAAGGGGTGCGGGCTGAATAGGACTGGGGCTGAAGTGGGGTGCGGGCTGAATAGGACTGGGGCTGTGGGGCTGTATGTGGGCTGTGTGGTGGGCTGAATAGGACTGGGGCTGTGGGGCTGTGTGGGCGGTGCGGGTGCGGTCTGAATAGGACTGGGGCTGTGTGGGCGGTGCGGGCTGAATAGGACTGGGGCTGTGTGGGCGGTGCGGGCTGAATAGGACTGGGGCTGAAGGGGTGCGGGCTGAATAGGACTGGGGCTGAAGTGGGGTGCGGGCTGAATAGGACTGGGGCTGTGGGGCTGTATGTGGGCTGTGTGGGCTGAATAGGACTGGGGCTGTGGGGCTGTGTGGGCGGTGCGGGCTGAATAGGACGTCCCTGGAGGGAGCCCCCACCCCCCAAGTATGTACTACCCTGGGCGAGGGGGATACCTACTGTACTGGGGGGCTACCCCCAAACCCCCACCTCCAACACTGGCCCCAGTGTAGTTCCTGGTCGGGCGCGGCGGTTAGTGTACTTACCCCTCCCCTTTTTTTCCGTGCGGCGGTTAGTGTGCCTCCCTGGGGGGAAGGGGGAAGACCCAAACTCAGGAAAAAGTCACTTTTTAGTGCCCCTTCTTGGGAAAAAAATCTCCATAAAAGGGTATTTTGGCGACTTTTGACATCATTTACCTAAAAATCACCCATGTTAGGCCTAAAAATGCCCATTTTTAGGCCTAGAGATGCCGAGACGTGGCTACAGTAACAGGTGTGTAAGAATTCAAGGTGATGCGGTATGGTCTAAGAGTGCAAGGCACGGCTGGTTACCCTTAGATACTAGCACGGGGGCGGGGGTGCCAACTTGAGGGGGGCGGTGGGTATTTCTAGGGTAGGTGCCAAAGCCAAGATGGGGCTGGGGGTGCCTTTTGGTGTATGTCTGGTACGAAAAGTGGGGGTGGGTGCCACTTTTTTCAACAAACCCACATCAATACCTTCAACAGTCCGATAGAGACACTGATAATGAACCAGAACGTCAAAGAAATAAGTGCAAGTTTGAAATTGACACGGATAATTGTTTCCTTTGCGAATCAGGCACCGATGTTTTCTTAAAGAGGGAGTCCAGGCAGTAAGGTCCGGTCACCAAACTTGCTGAAAACTTCAGATCCGTGTGTCGCAATTCATGTGAATATAATGCAGTTTATATGAAATCGCTAGCCTCAGTATCGACCGAGAACGATATCGTTAAAGGTACCAACCCAGGAGTATAAAATATTCCGGACCAGCTGCCCAAAAACGACATTCATAACGTGTAAAGATAGGGCAGCAATCTCTTTTTATTCGCTGGGTTACGGTAGCACAGCCCAAACCAGCGTGGTCATCAAGCGTTTTGTTCCCCAAATGTTGGTGCGCTTATCTTCTGATGGTGAGTTGGCACTGCGTTGGCACGTGTGAAACATTTTTCTACCCAGTGCAGTTCTGAAACTACCGTAACCCAGCGAATAAAAAGAGATTGGTGACGTATCTTCACACGCTATAAATGTCGTTTTTGGGCAGCTGGTCCGAAATTTATTTTGTTCCCGAGTTAGTACCTTTGACGACGCTGTTCTCGGTCGATACCGCTTCAATTAAAGTTCTGTAAATGGAATTGTGTTGAGATTAATGTCGACTATAACCTGTGAAAAGTTGAACAAGTTTGGCGCAGTGACCCCACTGCCTGGACCCCCGCTTTAAAGATTTCTATCTCCTCTAGGCCCGACCTCGGGCCGGGCCGGGCCGGGCCGAGCCGGGCCGGGCCGCGATTTTGGGCTTTTGGCTCGGGCCGGGCCGGGCCGGGCCGGAGATTTGGAGGGTCGGGCCGGGCCGCCCGAAGCTTCTGAAGTGACTTATTTTACTGAAAAAGTAGGGTTTTATTGTCCAAAATACTAAAATTTCGGACGGATTCAGCAAGTAAGTGATCAGTATTGTCCAGTCGTGTGGCTACCCAGGCGTGCAATCAACCTACTGTACCACCAGAAAGGCCTGAAATCAACCTACCTACTGTACCGACCGGTCGAGCTAGGGGGGAACAAAATTTTTTATGTCCAAGTTTAGATGAAAACGTACTCTAAAAGACTAAAACCCTCAAAATTTTTCGATTATTTGGAATGAAAAATATGGATTTTATACCATTTTGAGCCAAAAATAGCAACCTACTGTACCAGCCGGGGGGCGGCGACCTACCTACTGTACCAGGATGGCGCGTCATCTACCTACTGTACCTAGGGGGGGACCCCCCAGCCACACCATTGGTATTGTCTATCTGGCGACTTTTTCATGGAAAACAATGAAATTTCAACAAAAACATTGATTCAAAAATCGCAAAAATTATGACAAAAATTGGGTTAAAATCTGAGCCAAAAATTCGGGCCGGGCCGGGCCGGAGATTTGGGGGTTCGGGCCGGGCCGGGCCGGAGATTTGGGGGTACGGGTCGGGCCGGGCCGGCAGGGTAGTACTTGGGGGGGGGGGGGTGGGGGGGGGGTCCCCCCCCCCCAATTCATCTATCTATCGTCAACACTTTTTGATTTCATCTATCTATCGTCAACACTTATGGGCAAATCTATCTATCGTCAACAAATTCTGGGAACAATCTATCTATCGTCAACACATTTCGACCCCAAAATGGGCATTTTTGCCTCAAAATGGCTCAAAATCGGTATTTTTTGTCCCAAATAGGCAAAAAATCGCGCGCTACGCGCGATCTATACACATTTTCATTAATATTTACACATTATTACCTACTTAATGCACTATACTATACCTTGATTTTTGGCGACCCCCCCCCCCCCACCATCTATCTATCGTCAACAAGTTTGGGTCGACCCCCCCCAGATTTCGGACTTTGGTCATCTATCTATCGTCAACACATTTCGGGTCCCAATCTATCTATCGTCAACACCCTGACCAAGTACTACACTGCGGGCCGGGCCGGAGATTTGGGGGCTCGGGCCGGGCCGGGCCGGCCAAACCCGGCCCGATTGCGACCTCTGCTCTCGCAATGGCCCGGCCCGGCCCGAGTCCCCAAATTTCCGGCCCGGCCCGAATTTTTCGCTCAGATTTCAACCCAATTTGTGTCATATTTTTTGCGATTTTTTAGCCTATTTTTAGTTGAAAATTCATTGTTTTCCATGAAAAAGTCGTCAGATACCGTCATAGTAGTGGCAGGGGGGTTGGAGGGGGGTTACCCGTTACCCCCTCTCAGTACTTACCTACCACAAAACCCGAGGGGGGTTGGGGGGGTTGAGTACTTACCTCTCACAACTCCAAATCATACCTCTCACAAGCAATTTTATACCTTTTAAGGCAAAAATCGGTATTTTTCGACCTTATTTTCCCAAAAATCGCGCGGCTCCGCGCGCAAACCCATCCATAATAATACCTATTTTTAGGCGATTTTCGGCGAAAATTCGGGAAAAGTACTACCGTAAAAACCTAAATAGAAGGGGGGCTCTATTAACTCACTGACCCCATTTTGGGGGGCTCTATTACGGGCAGTGTAGTTCCTGGGGGGGAGGGGGGGTCCCCCCCTGCTAAGGTACACTAACCGCCGCGACCAAGGTACACTTTAGTACACTAACCGCCGCGCCAGGTACACTAACCGCCTCAATTTTTGCCTAAAATAGGCAATTTTAGGCCTAAAATGGGTATTTTTAGGCCGAAAATGGGCGATTTTCAGGTCGATGTTGTCAAAAGTCGCCAAAATACCCTTTTTATGGAGAATTTTTTCCAAAAAGGGCCAAAAATCGGTCAAATTTTCTACCTCAAAAAGTGACTTTTTCCTGAATTTGGGTCTTCCCCCCCCCCGTCCCCCCCCCAGGGAGGTACACTAACCGCCGCACGGAAAAAAGGGGTAGGTACACTAACCGCCGCGCCGGAGGCCGGACCAGGAACTACACTGATTACGGGGGGGGCTCTATTCCGGGGGCGGGGGGGCTTCTATTAATTCACTGACCCGAACCTGAAAAAATTGTTCCCATAAATACCCCTAAAAACCCCTAAAAAGGGGTTTGAAAGGATGTTTTTTCGCTTGTAATCGCATTTATTCGTGTGCGTGTCTATTCGTCAATAAGAGGCGTATTATGTGCTCTGAACTAACAACAAACGTGCGTAAATGTACTTGTGCACCACTATCAAGCGTTAATACACTACTGTATAGGGATGTTACTTAGGGGGCTCTATTCCGGGAGGGGGGGGCTCTATTAATTCACTGACCCCTTTTGGGGGGGCTGTATTACGGGGGGCTCTATTCCGGGGGCTGTATTTAGGTTTTTACGGTATTTTTACCTCATTTTTTTGGCCAAAATTGTATCACAAAAACGGTGTTTTTTCGCCTTTTTGGGTGACCAAAATCATACCTCTCACGCTTCCGGTCAGTGTAGTTCCTGGGGGGGGAGGGGGGGGTCCCCCCCTCGGGTACGTCTGTTCCCCCTCCATGGTACGCCTGCCCCACTGTTCCCCCTCCGGGTCAGTGTAGTTCCTGGGGGGGAGGGGGGTCCCCCCCTAAGGTACACTAACCGCCGCGACCAAGGTACACTAGTACACTAACCGCCGCGCCAGGTACACTAACCGCCTCAATTTTTGCACAAAATAGGCATTTTTAGGCCTAAAATGGGCATTTTTAGGCCTAAAATGGGTGATTTTTAGGTCGATGTTGTCAAAATTCGCCAAAATACCCTTTTTATGGAGAATTTTTTCCAAAAAGGGCCAAAAATCGGTCAAATTTTCTACCTCAAAAAGTGACTTTTTCCTGGATTTGGGTCTTCCCCCCCCCCCCTTCCCCCCCCAGGGAGGTACACTAACCGCCGCACGGAAAAAAGGGGTAGGTACACTAACCGCCGCGCCGGACCAGGAACTACACTGCTCCGGGTACGTCTGCTCCCCCAATTTTTACCTAAAATAGGCAAATTTTGGCCTAAAATAGGCATTTTTAGGCATAAAATGAGTGACTTTTAGGTCAATGTCGTCAAAAATCGCCAAAATACCTTTTTTATTGAGATTTTTTTCCTAAAAGAGGCAAAAATGAGCCAAATTTTCGACCTCAAAAAATGACTTTTCTCCAAATTTTGGTCCTCCCTGTTGTGACAAACTTGTGTAGGCTAATGTTGTGACTAGGCAGCATGTGAGCTTAGAACACTCACATGACTGATAACAGCTTGTGAACGCTTATAATGTGTGATCTTACGTTGCATGTTCAGTTGCAGTGCAGTTCGGACTTGTGTATCTTGTGAATGTAAAATGTACATAACTTTCGTCGCGACATGTGGCATCCCCTGCTGCACAATGTCCCACAGCTTCTCACGTAACGACGCGACAGTCCAACCACCGACAGGGGTGCATTGCTCGAGCATACGATTGGCAAATTTGGGTAAACGAGACCTGATAGTAGATTCGATCATTGATTCACTCAGAACATCGAATTCAAGACCCATGGCAGCCAGATTACGAACAGCTGTATCTGCCGCCTCAACAACGATCTCGACCGCTTTGCCATCACCCGACTGTGGCTTGGGCAAATTTTGCAGCTGTGCAATAAACGCCAATTTCAACGCCTTCTCATCCCCATACCTTTTCACCAACAAACTCACGACCTCATCGTAATTCTCGTTCGTCGTTGCGAAACCTTCGATTGTCACGGCTGCCTTTGCCACACACGAACGTTTGAGCAACCCCAACTTCTCGGCTTTGGTGTACGAATTGTCGTCGTGCACGTTGGACTTGAACTGCGTCCAGAACTCGGGCCAATTTTTGATCTGTCCGTCAAACTGCAGAGGCTTCAAAGATTCATATTTGACCGACCTCGCTGGCCGGGACTGAACGGTAGTTAATGCAGTGGCGAGCTGCTGCACTAACGCAGTGGTGTCTCCGCCTGAGCCCGTCTGTCTGTCACCACTGGCGGAACGACTTTTACGACCAGCTTGCGCAACGCACTCATCAAGCTCACACTGTTTCGACTGCAAAAAACACACCAACCGCTCAGCATCATCGAGCATGGGCACATATTTCGACTCGAATCTGTCGTCGTACTGGGCCAGCTCGTCCTTGTATTCTTTGGAATTCTCATCCAGGGCAGCCAGAGCGTCATGCCAATCGGTCTGTATCTTGGACAGTGTCGTGATTTTGGCTTGAAGCTGCTTAATGAACAGGTCAATTTCATATTTGGCTGCGCGACACTTAGCAATAACGGACCCTGGGTCATCTTGCGCATCGAAGAACTTACGCGACCCGTAGTCTTTCGCGCGCACTTCATTGAGCACACGTGCCAACGATTTCCCAGAGTTGTCCACGCCTTGTCGAATGCTGCGACAGGACCGTGTTGCCATTGCAATAATTGTCGACGAATTCAATTGCAATTTTTTTCACAGGGATTCAATTTTTTCCGTTTTGGAAACTCAAAACACACTTTCGGGGCAGTTCACATTTCGCTGGATGCCACATGTAATGACGATAATCCAGGACGGTTTTACATGCTCTTTATTCACACTTTACTTCCAAACCAACATACACAGAGTCAAAGCACAAAGTCGAACGCTTATAATGTGTGATCTTACGTTGCATGTTCAGTTGCAGTGCAGTTCGGATTTGTGTATTTCGTGAATATATAAAATGTATCTTTCTTTCGTCGCGACATGTGGCATAACCTAACCGAGCGAATCGGCGGCAATCGGGAATTGTGAGAAAAGTCCAATGTCCCCATGTAGTGCAGCCGTTTGTTATGCGGTCTGACACACAAATTTGTACTGCCTCAAATGCATTTTGAAAAAAAGCACATTTTGTGACGTGCTCTTGAAAATTTGGCCCAAAATTGAATTTCAACATTGAACTGTCGCGCGAAATTGATCGAATCATGTTCGGAACGTCGTCAATGGCTGGTCGAGAGGGGGAGGAATGATCGTGTCCACTGGCTGCAACTCCTGGAGGGCCGTCTCACCTCCAGTACAACACTCCAACACTGGTCTATCGATCGACAACCAGCCTCTCTCTCATCTTCATCTCAATAGTCAATTCGATGCCCGGTCAACCACAGTCGAGTGATGTCAATGCAACGAACTGCAACGAAATCGATGGTCGAATCGAAACCCCGCGATGTCACCCACCAGGCATCAAGCGCACGAAGCGCACCTGGCAAATGGTCATTGGTCAATGGAATGGTCGAAACTGGCTGCTCTGCACCATGGGCGTGCACCAGCTAGATGTAAATCTGCTCTGCACTGTGGACTTGTGCATCAGATATCAAGCCGACATGCTGTCTGCGGTAGAGGGTACTGGGCCGATTGGGATTCGTGCACTGGGCCGAGGCCAAAGACAGTTTGGAGTGCCACAGCTGGATCCGTTGAGAGCCTGTGGTATCTCAAGGCATCTGAACTGGTTGGGTTTGACAATAATTGTGATTATTGAATGCATATTCACACCTTTTGGAAATATTCATTTTGAGACATGCACATTCAGTTTTGTCTGAGTCTCAATATGAGGCGGGGAGGATGTTGTGACAAACTTGTGTAGGCTAATGTTGTGACTAGGCAGCATGTGAGCTTAGAACACTCACATGACTGATAACAGCTTGTGAACGCTTATAATGTGTGATCTTACGTTGCATGTTCAGTTGCAGTGCAGTTCGGACTTGTGTATCTTGTGAATGTAAAATGTACATAACTTTCGTCGCGACACTCCCCCCCTTCCGGGTCCCTCCCCCCCTTCCCCCCCTAGGTGGGTACGTCTGTTCCCCCCTCCGAAAAAAAGGGGGGTACCGCCTGTTCCCCCTCCGGACCAGGAACTACACTGCTTCCGGTCCCAACCCCGCATCATACTTACCTCCCATACATGGGCCTGCCACTAGATTGGTTACCGTAAAAACCTAAATACCGTAAAAACCTAAATAGAAGGGGGTCTATTAACTCACTGACCCCATTTTGGGGGGCTCTATTCCGGGGGGCCTCTATTAATTCACTGACCCGAACCTGAAAAATTGTTCCCAGAAATACCCCCAAAAACCCCTAAAAACGGGTTTGAAAGGATGTTTTTTCGCTTGTAATCGTATTTATTCGTGTCTATTCGTCAATAGGAGGCGTATTATGTGCTCTGAACAAACAACAAACGTGCATAAATGTACCTGTACACCACTATCAAGCCTTAATACACTACAGTATAGGGGATGTTGCTTAGGGGGCTCTATTCCGGGGGGGGGCTCTATTAAATCACTGACCCCTTTCTGGGGGGGCTGTATTACGGGGGGGGCTCTATTCCGGGCACTGTAGTGGCTGGGGGGGGGGGGGGATTCCCCCTAAGGGGTATCTATCTCGAGTCAACTCTTTGGGGGGCGATGGGGGGGAAGGGTATCTATCTCGAGCCGACCCCAAAGGGTATCTCGAGTAAGTAGATTTATGGTTTTCAAAGGCAAAAATAGGTGTTTTTCGACCTCGGGACCCCCAAAAATCGCGCGCTCCGCGCGCAAACACCCAAAAATGGTCATTTTAGGCCAATTTTCGTCAAAAATGTCAAAAAATACCCATTTTTAGGCCAATTTTGCAGTAAAATTGCATGCAAAAAACGGCCTTTTTTCGCCTTTTGACGGACCATAGGGGTATCTTGGGTAGCCTCTGGGGGGTATCTCGAGTAAGTCCGAAACCTTCCCCCCCCCTAGGGTGTCTTGGGTCGATTGGCCTGCCACCACACTGATTCCGGGCAGTGTTGGAGCCAGTGTAGTTCCTGGTCCGGCGCGGCGGTTAGTGTACCTACCCCTTTTTTCCGTGCGGCGGTTAGCGTACCTCCCTGGGGGGGAAGACCCAAATTCAGGAAAAAGTCACTTTTTGAGGTAGAAAATTTGACCGAGTTTTTGCCCCTTTTTGGAAAAAATTCTCCATAAAAAGGGTATTTTGGCGACTTTTGACATCATTGACCTAAAAATCACCCATTTTAGGCCTAAAAATGCCGATTTTAGGCAAAAATTGTGGCGGTTAGTGTACCTGGCGCGGCGGTTAGTGTACTAGTGTACCTTGGTTGCGGCGGTTAGTGTACCTTAGGGGGGGACCCCCTCCCCCCCAGGAACTACACTGGTTGGAGCCGGGGGGGGGGGGGTTTGGGGGGTAGCCCCCCCAGTACAGTAGGTATCCCCCTCGCCTGGTACTATACAGCCCCCCCTAAAGGGGGTCAGTGAAAGAATAGAGCCCCCCCAAAATACAGCCCCCTAACTTGGAATTCCCCGCTTGGGGGTCGTAAAGTCAAGGTCTTGCATACGACACATTATGTACAACGTTTGTGGTTGAGTATATGGTTACGTAAAGCCTTTTATGGAAGATCTGCACCTAAAAACACTCAATAATGACCAGTAACACCCTGACAGAACTCCATTTGAGGGGCATTTTTGGGAACATTTTTTGAGATTTTGGGCAGCGAAAAAATACAGCCCCCCCCCCCAAAATAGAGCCCCCCAAAATACAGACCCCCTAAAAGGGTCAGTGAAAAAATACAGCCCCCCCTTGTATTTTAGGTTTTACGGTAGGTTGCCGCCCCGCCTGGGTAGCTACACCGCTGGACGTACCCACCTGGGGGCAGTGGTGTCGTTGGGGGGAAGGGGGTTACCCCTAGTATCCGGTATCCGGTATCTTGATTTTTTCACCCAGGGGTATCCGGTATCCTGACTTTTTGTCCAAGGGTATCCTACCCTAAAAATTTTCCGAAAACGGTAAAAATCGCCCATTTTTACCTCCAAAATGCTCAAAATCGCTTGCTAGCGCAATCATAACCCCCAAAACAGTGTAGTGGCTGGGGGGGGGGGGATTCCCCCCCTAAGGAGTAGGTACCTTGCAACCACCCTTGGGGGGAAGGGTAGGTACCTTGCACTGTAGTGGCTGGGGGGGGGGGATTCCCCCTAAGGGGTATCTATCTCGAGTCAACTCTTTGGGGGGCGATGGGGGGGAAGGGTATCTATCTCGAGCCGACCCCAAAGGGTATCTCGAGTAAGTAGATTTATGGTTTTCAAAGGCAAAAATAGGTGTTTTTCGACCTCGGGACCCCCAAAAATCGCGCGCTCCGCGCGCAAACACCCAAAAATGGTCATTTTAGGCCAATTTTCGTCAAAAATGTCAAAAAATACCCATTTTTAGGCCAATTTTGCAGTAAAATTGCATGCAAAAAACGGCCTTTTTTCGCCTTTTGACGGACCATAGGGGTATCTTGGGTAGCCTCTGGGGGGTATCTCGAGTAAGTCCGAAACCTTCCCCCCCCCCTAGGGTGTCTTGGGTCGATTGGCCTGCCACCACACTGATTCCGGGCAGTGTTGGAGCCAGTGTAGTTCCTGGTCCGGCGGGTGGGGTCGAAAACCCCGAAAAAAAAACGCCGAAAAAAAAACGCCGAAAAAAAAGCCCCGAAAAATAAAAACCCCGAAAATAAAACCCCGAAAACGAAAAACCCCGAAAAAAAAACCCCGAAAACGAAAAACCCCGAAAAATATAAAATGTGTGGAAAACAATTCTTTTGGTTAGAGAAGGGTATTCATGTCGTTCGTGCACCAAAGAATGGGCACTGGTACAGTTCGGGCACAAGTTAGGTAATTCTCCTTTGTTCATGTCTTCCTGGCTGGCAGCCTAAGCCTAAGCCTAACCCTGAATGAAGGCCTATTCCGTTAAACTTTTGTGGATGTTGCCTTCATGTGGCCAGGTCTTCCTGGCTGGCAGCCTAAGCCTAAGCCTAACCCTGAAGGAAAGCCAGAGCAGTTAGGTTTTTGTGGAAGTTCTCTTCAAATGGACAGGTCTTCCTGGCTGGCAGCCTAAGCCTAAGCCTAACCCTGAAAGAAAGCCTGTGCAGCTGTACATTTGTGGATGTTTCCTTCATATGGACATGTCTTCCTGGCTGGTAGCCTAAGCCTAAGCCTAAGCCTATGAACAAGCCTAAGCCCAAGTCTAGGTTCAAGTCTGATCCGAAGCCAATTTATCAAGTGTAGGGGTGATGTTTCACTCGTGGGTCACGAGCGACATGAATACCCACCATTAACAAGATTTTTTTTCATCCCTGACATTTTTTATTTTTCGGGCTTTTTTCGGGGTTTTTCGTTTTCGGGGTTTTATTTTCGGGGTTTTTCATTTTCGGGGTTTTTTTTCGGGGTTTTCCGTTTCGGGGTTTTTTTTTCGGGGTTTTTTTTTCGGGGTTTTCGACGGCCACCGGTCCGGCGCGGCGGTTAGTGTACCTACCCCTTTTTTCCGTGCGGCGGTTAGCGTACCTCCCTGGGGGGGAAGGGGGGGGAAGACCCAAATTCAGGAAAAAGTCACTTTTTGAGGTAGAAAATTTGACCGAGTTTTTGCCCCTTTTTGGAAAAAATTCTCCATAAAAAGGGTATTTTGGCGACTTTTGACATCATTGACCTAAAAATCACCCATTTTAGGCCTAAAAATGCCGATTTTAGGCAAAAATTGTGGCGGTTAGTGTACCTGGCGCGGCGGTTAGTGTACTAGTGTACCTTGGTTGCGGCGGTTAGTGTACCTTAGGGGGGGACCCCCTCCCCCCCAGGAACTACACTGGTTGGAGCCGGGGGGGGGGGTTTGGGGGGTAGCCCCCCAGTACAGTAGGTATCCCCCTCGCCTGGTACTATACAGCCCCCCCTAAAGGGGGTCAGTGAAAGAATAGAGCCCCCCCAAAATACAGCCCCCTAACTTGGAATTCCCCGCTTGGGGGTCGTAAAGTCAAGGTCTTGCATACGACACATTATGTACAACGTTTGTGGTTGAGTATATGGTTACGTAAAGCCTTTTATGGAAGATCTGCACCTAAAAACACTCAATAATGACCAGTAACACCCTGACAGAACTCCATTTGAGGGGCATTTTTGGGAACATTTTTTGAGATTTTGGGCAGCGAAAAAATACAGCCCCCCCCAAAATAGAGCCCCCCAAAATACAGACCCCCTAAAAGGGTCAGTGAAAAAATACAGCCCCCCCTTGTATTTTAGGTTTTACGGTAGGTTGCCGCCCCGCATTTTGGGTGGTACAGTAGGTTGCCGCCCCGCCTGGGTAGCTACACCGCTGGACGTACCCACCTGGGGGCAGTGGTGTCGTTGGGGGGGAAGGGGGTTACCCCTAGTATCCGGTATCCGGTATCTTGATTTTTTCACCCAGGGGTATCCGGTATCCTGACTTTTTGTCCAAGGGTATCCTACCCTAAAAATTTTCCGAAAACGGTAAAAATCGCCCATTTTTACCTCCAAAATGCTCAAAATCGCTTGCTAGCGCAATCATAACCCCCAAAACAGTGTAGTGGCTGGGGGGGGGGGGGGATTCCCCCCCTAAGGAGTAGGTACCTTGCAACCACCCTTGGGGGGAAGGGTAGGTACCTTGCAACCACCCCGGAGGGTACCTTGCAACCATCAATTTATGGCTTTTATAGGCAAAAATGGGTGTTTTTCGACCTAAAAACCCCCAAAATCGCGCGCTCCGCGCGCAAGCCTCCATATAATAGGTATTTTAGGCAAATTTTCGGCCAAAATGCAAAAAAGTACCAATTTTTCGGCCAAATTTGCAGTATAATGCATGCAAAAAACACCCTTTTTCGGACCTCAGGGGTACCTTGCAACCTCCCGGGGGCTGGGTAGGGGGGTACCTTGCAACCATCTGGGTCCATCCCCCCAAGGGTACCTTGCAACCATCTGCCTGCCACTACACTGCCCCAAAATGACCATTTTTGCGCTTTCACCACCGATTTTGCTCAATTTTCCTGACTTTTTTAACAACCCCCCTGGGTATCCGAGATTTTTTATTTTAGGGAGCAACCCCCCCTGGTATCCGAGATTTTTTATTTTGGGTATCCGGTATCCGAAAATTTTGGATTTTGGGCATCCGGTATCCTGACTTTTTTGATTTCCCAACGACACCACTGCCTGGGGGAAGGGGGGAGGACCCAAATTTGGAGAAAAGTTATTTTTGAGGTCGAAAATTTGGCTCATTTTGCCCCTTTTTGGAGAAAGTCTCAATAAAAAGGGTATTTTGGCGATTTTTGACGACATTGACCTAAAAATCACTCATTTTATGCCTAAGAATGCCTATTTTAGGCCAAAATTTGCCTTTTTTAAGCAAAAATTGGGGGAGCAGACGAACCCCGGAGGCGGAACAGTGGCGCAGGCGTACCATGGAGGGGGAACAGACGCACCCGAGGGGGGCCCACCTCTCCCCCCAGGAACTACACTGAAGGGGTCAGTGAATTAATAGAGCCCCCCTTGTATTTAGGTTTTTACCGTATCCTATTCCATTTTAACAGGTCCTTGCCCGTTGAGCGTTTTTGCTGCCTAATTTTCCCACAAATCGCCCCCGAAAAACAAAATGGCTGGAAACAAAGAACGCACATTTATTGCCATCAAGCCGGACGCAGTTGAACGCCGGCTGGTTGGCCGAATCATTGATCGTTTCGAACAACGTGGCTACAAATTGGTGGCCATGAAAATGATGATGCCGACAAAGGAACATCTCGAGGTTTGCCCTCTTGGGCACTCCTGGAGTATAGCGGACCCAATAGAAAAATGCCTGGAAACGCTTGGAAAACCCACCCAGGGGTTTTCGATGATGCTGAAAACGAATATGACATCGTCTCCAACCCAATCCAACTGAAAAAACCGGAAAAGTGAGAAAACTTTTTGGCGCCAAAAAGCTGTGAGCTGGCTAATCCGCGTGGGAAAGTGGATTCGGCGCCAAAGTATGAGCGTGAGAACGTGGATTTGGCGCCAAAGTGCGTGGGCGTGGGTATATAAGGCGTGGGTACCTTCGGATCCAAGTAGTGTGCGTGTATGTAACCCACGCCGAGTGCAAGTGGATGCACGCCAAACGCAAGCTGAAGTACATGCAAGGCGTCCAGGGCACCACGTTGGAGAGCCACCTCGACGAATACCAGTGGCGCGAACTGTTCGCACGCGATGGCAACGGCCGCCTGTCGTCGAATGCGGCGTTCGCCAATCTGCTGTTGCATCTGAGTCAGTGGTACGCCACACCATAAACGCCTAACGGCACCCCTTTGGACCTCGGTCCACTTACCCTAACCCAACGGCCCTCATCAGGGCCACCAAAACGAAGCCATGTACTGAAGGATTTTGAAAGGGACGTACCTGAAAGAGTTGGATTGGGTCGGAGGGGAAGAGTAGATATTAAAGAGTTGGATTGGATTGGAGTAATGTCATATTCGTTTTCAGCCCCATCGAAAACCCCTGGGTGGGTTTTCCAAGCGGTTCCAGGCATTTTTCTATTGGGTCCGCTATACTCCAGGAGTGCCCCCTCTTGTTAGCCGTTCGCCCCTCCCCCACTCCCGCAGTGACTGGTTGATGAGGTAAAAAGAGCGCTTTTTCCAAATTTTCGCCGCAAATTGCCGAAAAATATGTACGTATTATGGGTGTGTTGGCGCGATTTTTTGGGAAAATGAGGTCGAAAAACACCGGTGCCTTAAAAAGGTATGAACTTGCTTGTGATATGTATGATTTGGAGTTGTGAGAGCTGCCACTACTGTGGCCAAGGTACAGTATATCACCCTCAGAAGTAGTCACAGCACTGGCCTAGATAACGACAACAGACAGACACAGGCGTGCAAACGCACACTAAATGCATATAAGAACCCCGAGACTGCGGCGCAGTCGCATCGAAGGACTATCGCCATATTCTTTCCATCATTCCATGCAGTAATGTTTTTCTGTTTCGTCCAGCTTTTACAGACAGACCAAGGCGCCAGGGCTCATCAGTGCTGCAAACACCTCTCATATTTAATGCGACATCTTTGCTGATCGGGCCCCCCTTTGACCACCAATGGAAGCTCTCCTTGATTCATTCATGTTAGATTCAGCCCAATTTGCAGAAACACTACGAAGATCTGAAAGACAAGCCGTTCTTTCCGCATCTGATTTCCTACATGGCCAGTGGTGCTGTGGTGGCGATGGTGTGGGAGGGACTGGACGTGGTCAAACAGGGACGTTTGATGCTCGGCGCCACCAATCCGTTGGCATCGAATCCCGGCACCATTCGTGGTGATTTCAGGTTGGTTTGCTTTGATTGATGCATAGTTGCCGAAGAACCGGTTCTTTTTATTTTCGGGGGAAAACCGCGAAAAACGATAAAACCTTTTTTATTTTTCGTGGAAATAAACGTTTTCCGAAAAAAAAAACGTTTTTTTTTCAAATATTTTTCCAGTACTTAAGAACGTAATTTCGAAAAATATAACTATTTCAGTGCAAAATTTGTTCGAAGTGACGAGAGTGCTCTTGAAGAGTGTTGAAGTCAGTCGAAAACACTTGGTTTACACGCTTTTGGGCCGGTTAATTTTCGTGCTCGAGCCAATTTTTCACCAAAATCGAAAAACTCATCAGTTTTGCAAAAAAAATTTTTGCAAAATTGGAATAAAGTACCGATATTTTTCCAATCAAAAAAATCCGAAAAAAACGGGTTTTTTTCGAAAAAACCGGTTTTTTTCGACTGCCAGTATAAATAAGATGCAAATTGGTCTCAGAATTTTTGCATGTTACCTTGCCTTGAAAACCAAAATTACCAGTATAGTAAATTTCTAAGTTCGCTGCCGCACAGTAAAATACGCCCCGTAGTTAATGTCAAGCTCTAAACCCGAACGCAAACCACGCGAGCGCGCAGCTGCCAGGTTGGCTGGCAAGCTGCACTTGTGTGTGTGTTGCCGAAATGATTCAAAAGTTAATCTTCGGGTTTAGAACTTGACATTAACTATGGGGCGTATTTTACTGTGCGGCAGCGAATATAGAAATTTACTATACCAGTAGTAAAGATCGGCCCGATTGGTCACTAGAATTTAAAAACTTAGGTACCTGTCAAAATCAAAGTGCAAATTGTGCCTGGTCAAACTGTAATAATAGAAGGCCACGGATTGAGCGCCATTGCATCTTAATCATTGTATTTGCAGCATCCAAACGGGTCGCAACATTGTGCACGGCAGTGATTCGGTTGAATCGGCCAATCGCGAGATCGCACTGTGGTTCAAGGACAACGAACTATGCAACTGGACCAGCACGCTCAATCCGTGGATCTATGAGTAGAAAAGGGTAGCATCCGAGTCTTATAACTAAAAAATTGTTGTTGTTAATGGATAGGTAGGATATTTTAGGCGATACATCATTTTGTCACGAGTCAAGTGCATCTCGTCGTGTTTCACAAGAAATGTGAATTTCGTCTGTTATTATCAATGTTTTTATGTGCCCTGCATATTTTTATCTACAGTGTTTTGATGATCTTGATCAAGGTATGGTTATTCATTCGTTACTATCTGACCTTGCACTTCAAAACCGGTCCTGTTATTTATGGCTCACTTTAAGATTTTGCAATTTTATGGTTTTCTCATTCTTACATTTGTTGTGATCGTGATCTAATCTGACTGAACCACATAAATCGGCTCGCTAACATTCGAAATGGCAGTTCTCCAGATCACTTGTTATGTTGATGTTGAATTTCAATAAATACACGAAGAAATAGTGTGGTTTTGTTTCTAATTAATACCGGGTGTGCACTTTGGCCGCATTAATATTAGTTTTGGTCGGTTGCCCGACCCTGCACAAGCGACAGAGTGATTATGTGCATGGGGCAAACGTGTCCAAAAATACTCAACCTGCATACACCATGATAAATAGTACAAGGATACTCAGCGTATTTAACCAATTAATATTTCGCATTGTTGGTGATCACGTACTTCTTGACCAATTCGTGTTCCCAAAATCGGTGTTGTGCCTGTGCGCTTAGCGCGTGTATGATGTGGGCACCAAACGGAGGCCTGAGCAACGGGTAGATGCTGAAATGGAACAAATCTAATTTGACTTGCACCCACACTTATTCGAGTCTGTGTGGCCTTTCCCGTGGCACTTCTATTGTATCAATACCTTGCAAGTCGCACAACAATGTACTTTTTGATTGTCCGGTTCAACTTGCTTTCACAGTGCACCACGACGTCGTCAGTGCGGATGCACCAAATGGCCGCATGATCGCTGCATACACGGACAGCAACCATTGAGGTCAAATGTGGGCGCTAGGCTCAAATCCGTGCACTGACAGTACGTTGTATGATAGAATAGAGAGCAACTACATATTATTTCGTTCCACGTGTGCCCTGCCCTTTTCGATAGCTACTCGTCATGAGCCCATTATCGAAACCCAACAGTTATCATCAAGCACGTGGTGGTGGCTCCAATGCATCATTAATTCGACTCCCTTGTTGTGGTGTTGCCTGTGACAACGCTTAAAGCCATGCAAAAAATAACGTGCCTGCCGCTCACATGAGACCTCACTTTTGTACTATACGACTAAACAAATACGCTCTGGTCTCTGCATATCACCGTTAAAGGGGGAAACCTATCGAGGCGAACCCAAAAAACCCACCAAAAAACCAAAAAAAAAAAAAAGACACAAACAAAACAAACATTAACATCAACTGGAGCTGTTCTTCGGTCCTAGCATCAGTACTGCCGAGTTTTGCTGTTTCAAGCACTATAGTTTCAAATCTGTGTGGGTCTGCGTATTTGTGGTGAACATGGCTTAGAAGGCTTCCCGCTATATTCTGCAAATGTGATCTTTTCATCTGAAAAATGCGTGAAATTGTACATTTGCAAGTGGGCCAGGCCGGTAATCAGATTGGATCGAAGGTTTTTCACATTGATTTTTTGATGGTTGCTCAGTTTGCACGAAACAATGTTTTCCAATTTTGTTCCAATAAACTTGATTATTACAGTTCTGGGAGATGATCAGTGATGAGCACGGTATTGACATAACCGGCCAATATGTGGTTCGTATTCTCGTAACAGTTTATATAAGTGCCACGGGATTGAAACTCATTCTTTTCTCAAGTTGTTTTTTACAAGTTAAGGGTGAGAACGATTTGCAAGTGGAGCGCATCAACGTCTACTACAATGAGAGTCAGGGTGGAAAGTACGTGCCGCGTGCCATTTTGGTCGATCTTGAGCCAGGCACCATGGATGGGGTCAGGAATTCGCCATTTGGTCAGATCTTCCAACCCGATAATTTCGTTTATGGTTGGCGATTAGTACTATTCGCATTGTCGTTATGTTCAGTAACTTGATCAGTGCAGTTCCCTTGAAAATTCAGGCAAAAGTGGTGCCGGCAACAATTGGGCCAAGGGGCATCTGACGGAAGGGGCTGAGTTGGTCGATGAAGTGATGGACATTCTGCGAAAAGAGTCCGAGAATTGTGACTGTCTGCAGGTGGGTTGAGTATTGTTGTTGTTGTTCATTCAATAACGTCAGATTCGCTGCACGAAACTTCAGTATAATTCAAATTGTAGGGTTTCCAACTTGTGCACTCACTAGGTGGTGGTACTGGATCAGGCATGGGCACACTGTTGTTGCACCAAATCCGTGACGAATACCCGGATCGTATCGTGGCCACGTATTCGATTGTCCCGTCACCAAAGGTCGGTGCAACAATAAATTTAAGACGCGATAATAATAAACGACGAAAAACGACGCGACGTGCAACAATAAATCGATTTCGTTCTGTAGAATTGCATTTATGAAACATCCATGTAACTGGCGGGCCATCTGATGTTTCATATACATATCTAGCAAGGCTATCCTTTGCGAAATGGAGAATCTGTGTCAATGTGTTCAGGTTAGCGAGACAGTGGTCGAGCCCTACAACGCCACTCTATCAGTGCACCATCTGATCGAGAACTCCGACGAATCAATCTGGTTAGCCGCAATTACAAACACAACAATTCTGAAAATATCAGCCTTGATTTGATTTTTTAATGTTTCAGCATTGATAACGAAGCGCTGTACGACATCTGTTTCCGTCAACTTAAACTGACCACACCGACATACGGTGACCTCAATTATCTGGTATCGTTGACCATGTCTGGTGTCACGACGTGTCTGAGATTTCCCGGGCAGGTCTGCATTTAGATTTGCTTTGTGTCTTGCAATCGCAATGTCAATTGTCACCACAATATTGTCCAGCTGAACGCCGATCTGCGCAAGCTGGCCGTCAACATGATCCCGTTTCCGCGACTGCACTTTTTCGTCACCGGATTTGCGCCGTTGCAAGCGCGAGGCGCCCAATCGTACCAGGTGCACGCGTGAGAAATTCGTGTGTTCGGATACCTTCCAGATATTACTTGATTATCGTTTTTAGGCAATGAACGTGGCGCAGCTGACCCAGCAAATGTTCGACGCAAAGAATATCATGGCTGCGTGTGATCCGAGGAACGGCCGGTACCTGACCGTTGCGGCTATTTATCGAGGCAGAATGTCGATGAAGGTCCAGTTGTAGTTGATGCTTGTTGTATGGGCATATCAGCATGAAACATCACTGAGTAAAACTAAACTGTGGTTATT
Organism: Rhynchonema sp. JSB1_4; assembly: GCA_030248065.1. Taxonomy (NCBI): domain Eukaryota; kingdom Metazoa; phylum Nematoda; class Chromadorea; order Monhysterida; family Xyalidae; genus Rhynchonema; species Rhynchonema sp. JSB1_4. Next base: position 32,307 of record JASAMV010002865.1, read on the forward strand.
TCGCACACCCGCAAGATTTGTTCAAGCACCCATCCACCGGTTTGTCAGCTCATGTGCATTTCACGCTTAGACGTCCATATGGCACATGTCTTTGGACCAGGGCTAGAGATGATCCCGATAACCGGATATTTCTTATTCCTAATTCACGTGTCGCATGAAAAATCTAGGAAGTGGATCAATTCATTCTGGACATCTACAAGCGAAACATTGACTTTTTCGTCGACTGGATCCCGAATAACATCAAAACGGCGGTGTGTGACATTCCGCCGAGGGGACTGAAAATGTCGTCTACGTTCCTCGCAAACACAACCGCAATTCAGGATTTGTTCAACAGGATATTGGATCAGTTTAAACGTTGGCGTTTGGTTGAGATGATTGTTGATCATGATCATTTATTGTTTTGGGAGTTTTTTCCTGAACGCAATCCGGCCAGGAAGCAGCAATGAAACGAAAAATGACACTCACGACTCACGAGTGTAACTACACGCACGTAAGAATCCTAATGTCGAGGGTAACCTTACAGCTGCAAAAAGTTACACTCAAGGTGATGGGTTCTAAATAACCCGTAACTAGTATTGCATTATGACACTCGAATGTAAGCATCTATACTCGATTTGCGAGAGATAATTGATCGCCAGACTTATAGCTTTTCGCTTTAACACGAGAAGTTCCTATTATCAATAAAATCTTCTCATTCCCAGGCATGTATGCGCGCAAGTCGTTCCTGCACTGGTACACTGGCGAGGGAATGGAGGAGATGGAATTCCAAGAAGCCGCCTCAAACATGCAAGACCTGGTGCAGAAATTTATCGATTGTTTTCTACCAAAAATATATTTCTGTCATTTTACTGAAAGGTCGCCGAATATCAACAATACGAGAGCGCAGAGGATTATGACAGCGAGGACAATTACAGTGATCGAGGAGACAGTCGATACGGGCGAACGGCGGACAGTCGATATACGGATAGGGAGTGAAAAGATCTTCGTTTTTTTTGTTTTTCTACTGCACTCGTATTTTTATGTAAAAAAGCAGGGCGTTTTCTTTGTTTGTTATACAGTATATGTAAACATAACTCTGTTTCTCACAGTTTTCGTCCGTTATTCTGTGGCGTTGTTTTGGTGATCTCCTCCAAATTTCATATGTCATTTTGCTTGTGTCAAGGTTTCGTACAGCTCTCTTTTCGTTCTATGCCTTCTATCTTTCGAGATCAACATTACTATCGCTATTCTCTCATCCTTGTCGTTAAAGTTAAGAAATGATGAAATTGTAAATTCAAAAGCACATACGCATAACCTGACATACGCCCTGCGAAACATCTTTGCTGCCATCCCAAAGTGGATTGGTGTGCCATGTCCGAAATCAAACCCCTCAACGGGCATACGCATGATGTTCGTTGCGCCACAGCCTTTGTCTGAAATACATAAATTCGTGTTTTTAAACTCAATTGATGTTGCAACGTCAGTTACGATCTTGTTGAACCAGAAGGCATCTAATGTTTTACCGACCTCCGACAGCAAACGGTCGTCTAAACTGTCCTTCCTTTTTGTCATAGAACCAATTCAGCCATTGTCGCACGTTGTCAACGGTAACCGATCGAATGGCGCTATCGATGCTGCGTGCTGCGTCTGACAGCCAATAAAAACGTGTTTTTCTTGATTTTTTCAATCAGTGTGAGCAGACATACACAATTGAGGTGTCTGATTGGATAGGCCAACCACGGGCCGATATCGCATTAGAAAGACAGTCGTCCAGAAAATCTATCATCCCATGACTACCCATGTGACGGTTTACATTCACCATGTTATGATTTGCAGATTTCGACGACTGAGTTTTAACCAGCTCAGATGTTGTTCCCAGACAAAGAAACCTTCAGGCTCGTGAAATTGGTGTAACCATCAATCTCGAAGCTATGTATGTACCAAAGATTATCGCTGACTCACGTGCAAGTCCCAGGTCGGATAGAAGGTCACTCTGTTTGGCTGTCGCAAACGGCGACGCAATGGCATCACCATAATAGTCGGGCCCGAGCTGCAACAGTTCCCTGATGTTCATGATCACTTCAAATGTGCTCATTGATCGGTCAGCCAACGTGCTGCCTTTTGGTGGCTCCTCGCCGTGTCGAGCCTGTGAAACATCGGGACTTGAATTGAATTGACGTTTAAAAAGTTGAAACATCAGCCTGCTCTCAACAGGTACCTTACGCCTGCCTGTCTACATAGTGGCACAAAAACTGAATAAATCCGAAGGATAAATCCTCTCTTCCTTAATTGATGTTCCAGAAGTACATTCACCTGCGTAACTTCCAAGATACAGTGAATACCAGAAAGATCTGTCAAGATTAGCTGTGTGGCTTTACCTTTGTGCTTACCACCCAAATCAGTGCGCAAAGTGCTGTATTGGTCGACAAACTGGTGTTTGTTGTGACCCCAAGTTGAACCAGTTGATGGCGTACATCGGTCTTCAATCTTTCAATTTGCGTGGCACTGACGTTGAAGTTGAATGTTGGTTCCTGAAAATAGACTCCGTTCCTTCCAAACGTGGTGATTGGATCGGCTCTGTCTTGGCTACGTGACTTTCTTAGGATCGGATCATCAAGTTTGATATGCTTTGGCGAGTCATCGGATTAAAATATCTTACTGATGGATTCATGAACCAGTCTTCTTGAATCCCATCTAACTACAAAAATTCCGGTTTCGAACAGATGTGATGTGGAATCGTGCCATCCGAAAGAGAGTTTGGGCCCGATCGGTGATCCTATCAGCTTGGATCGATCGGTCAACATTCGATTGGGAATCGCTGCACCCGAATGCACTCGACTCCAAGCCGGTACGAATAGATGAAACATCGAGTATGCGTCGGATACGGCGTGATTGATGCCCAGCACTACGATCACACTTTGGTCTGCAAAATGGTATTTCATTGTTTTTTCTTGCAACGGTACCAAACTTTATAACAGAATCAGACTGGGACTGCGCAACAACGGGCAACCTGATTTGCAATCAGTCATCAACTCAAGTCAAATGGGCATGATAACAAAGCCATTCACTCAACAAAGTTGCACAACCTTTCGTTCTGACGTATTTGATAACCAGCGGCGTCGAAAAGTTCTCGGTCTCAGTGAACATGTTGATCAACATCTCTTTCGGCTGTTTCTGTTGATCGAAATTGGTGCCAATGAATTGATCGATCGAATAGGACGTATTAGCATATTCGATCCATTTCACACCACGATTATTCAGCAGCATTCGCAATTTGCCGTCTCGTTCGTGCCAGGGAACGATCGTACCACACAGTTCAGGAAAGCTGTTCAAAACTTTAGAAAGGCTGTTTTTCAGGCCATCCGAATTTAGGAACACATCGCGATTCGGTGATTGATTTCGATAAATCACGTAGTTGCAAATGAAGAACGGATTATAGATGGAATCAATATCGCTCAAAGGGATCGACAGGGGCAGAGCCGGACTGGGGCTTGTGGCTTGAATGAAAGAAATAGTGGACATTTTGGTGGTGACGAAGATGGTGTTTTCTCAATTTAAAACACTTTGTCTTTATGTCGCTAATATACCGTAGATATATCAATAGGTAGTTTCAGTGTCTGCCTGTTTTGCTGATAACACTCTATTAGCAGCTGTGCTGTGACGTAACCAGAAACAAAGCGCCAAGCAGCCGCAGCAGAAATTTGTAATGACGTCGTTATCGCCACCTTTTCATAACCCGTACAGTACCATCACCAGTAATGGGGCAAGAGGCACAAGCCTGCACAGCAACTTGCACTGATGATGATTAGTCTAATAATGGTATACAGTGATGAGCCCTGCCCACTGCGGGGTCAGGCTTTCTGATGAATTTGTATGTATTTTATATTTGAATCTCTTGATGACAATTCTAACCACCAAGTTCTTCTGCAAATTCGTATTTCTCAAAACTAAAATCCGTGTTTTCGTGCCTTGTCACTGTGAAAAGAAAAATTAGTAGTTGCGGTCCGCCACACAGAAACAATGCCAAGCAGCATAAAAAATCATTAAAATCTGTGCAAAAACGAACACATGGCACAAGCAACAGCTCAGTTAATGGAAACATCAAATAAAAATCTCCATTTCACTAAACGGGGCGGGCGTCCTACGACGTCATATAAAAGCTCGGCGCATTTCGTGATTTCCATTCATTTTTGCCATTTTCCGCCTGGCTACCTACCATTCCATCACCATCACAATCCCAACCAATCCATCAACAAGGCCAAGTCATCATGGCGACCGAATCTGATCAAGTACAAGGTTGGTGTGCTTGGGTTACGGTAGCTATTCTTATTGCCGACGGCAAATAAAGTTGATGTTAAATTTTTAAGTTCTAGGTATCGATTTAAAAAAATCTTTGACATTTTCAGTTGCCGAATCGCGTCTGGCGGCCGGTGGTCGCCGCAGCGGCAGTCGCAGGTCGAAGTCTCGTGGCCGCCGTCGGGGCTCACGCAGATCGCGACGCGCCAAGTGTAAGCATATGAAACATCACTTATTTGTGCGCACTTTTATTTTTCAATCACGGCCATTCTTAGATTGTTGGAAATTTCAGCGAGCAAAGGCGGTCGCGGTTCGGGCAAGATCATCCGCAGAACGGTCTCAGGTGCGTTTTTTTTCAGTCACCCACCACGACAGCTTGGTGATGTTTGATTTCCGCTCCAACTTCAGGCAACCGCGGTCTGCAGTACGTCGAGGGCCGGGGCCTGCGCTGGCTGCCGATTGATGGCAGTGGTGGGTTATGTCTGAGATTTCCAAAAAACGCGCTGTTTTTTTCAAATCGAAAAATTCCATTCAAAAATAAGTTTCAGCCCGCGGCCGTGACGTGTCACCACGCAGGTCGAAACGATCGAGTCGTCGCGGCAGTAAAAGCAGCCGTCGCGGTCGTCGCGGTCAGCTCACTAACGTTTTTTCAAATTCAAATACCCAGCTGCGGCGCCTTCAAAGTCAATTTCTCTTCAACATTTTTCAACTAATCTAATATTTGCAGGCGGCAAGTCGGGTGCCCGATCGGTGCGTCGCCGTCGTCGCCGCCGGTCGTCGTCGTCGGGATCAAAATCGCAGCGCAGCAGTCGTCGTGGTTAGCGCCTCGATTACAATCAGTTTTTTTCAAGTTTGATTTAATTTAAGAAGTTTAATTTAATTTAATCTAATTCTTTTTATTTTTGTTATTTTAAACACTTGATTTCAGGCGGCAAATCGAAGTCGAAGCGCGGCAGCCGTCGTCGCAGTCGTCGTCGTAGTGTGCGCGCGTGAACCAAAGAAACTTGGAAAATTTTGAACAAAAATATTTGAATGAAACTTTCTTGATGCATCGTTGTGAATTTTAGGAACCGTGCCCATACTCTTCAAATTGATGCTCTGGGCATTTCAGCTCATAAATTTTGAACGGTGGTACCAGAAAGAGCAGCCATACTTTTAGAGTAATCAGATTTGAACAAAACTAAACGGATGCTGCCAAAATTTCCTGGATTGTGATCAAGTGACTGCACTAATTTCTTGATGAATCAGATAAAATGATTTTAAAAATGTTGCGTTTTTAAAGCATGGGCCTATTGCATGTCATTCTCGAATGCAGCTTTTACCATTGAATACTGAGCTATAATTACCGTGCGATTATAAACAATCGAATAACGAACGTCAATAATTAGAACGTGATTATGAGTGGCTACTTTGATCCAATGAGAGCCTCGTGGGGACAAAGAACAGCAGAAATAATTATTTATTCAGTTGCTTATACGAGCGGATAGCTTGCGGATGTGGCAATGCCGCACATGTTCTTGTGGTTGCGAGCCATCATAATGTAACCTTTATCGCCCCAGCCGGCAGACCAGCTGAATAAACAAACATAGATATTGTTTCTTAAAATCATTTAAAAAGTTGAAAGTGAAGCATTTATCATACCTGTTCTTGACGATCCAATAAGCTTGATTGTCCGATGTCATACCGTAACCGACAGCCAGCACGCCGTGATCAAGACGGGTCTGCGAGCAGCGAGGTTCGACGTACACACCTGTGGACAAACAATCGAATTAAATGTTGGTCACAATCGGGAAACTTTCCAAAATGGCACCCTACACGCACCGCGTTTGTAGAGTTGGAAGCTGGAGTGTCCGGCGTCGATAGCGACCGAGATGGGCCCGACGGTGCCCACTGCCATCTTCAGTGCTGCTTCGTCATCTTGTTTGACATCAGTCCAACCCGTCAACGTGGCTGCGTTGTTCTTTGGGTTATAACGGCAGGGACCGTCCTGATTTTTAAAGCAAGATTTGCTGTTTCAATCACAGATCACGCTAGATCATTCTGGTAACTATATGCATAGTTTGAATACTTGCTGGACACTGGACAGCATCCTTTGACTATGACTGCTATCTGAAGGTGTTTCCAACTTGTGAGGACATTTTGGCCCCATGTTCGCTCATTTCAAGCCACATCTACGTGTATACCAGTATAGCCGTGGCCCAAATTCTCCCATCGAACGTAAGCCTGTAGAACATCATCGAAATACAGCACCACTAACCCGAGCTTCATACGGGTATGACTTCTCGGTGTCGATACCATGGTTGTCCTTGATGTACTGGAATGCCTGGTCCATCCATCCACCATTGCAGCCATCGTTGCCCTGAAATTGCAAGGTGAGGTATTGTGCGCAATCACAACGGGCAGTAAATGAGAGAATACAGTGCAAACCACTTGAGTACCTGTTTGTGTGAGCAGTCCACCAGATTCTGTTCAGAGAGCGAGATCAGATCACCGGTCTTCTTGAAATGTTGACCTTCGAGCGAACCGGTCTGAAAGGAACGATGTAGAATAATTGGCATCACGTAAATTTAAAAAAAATTAAACACTAAAAAAATACTTTAGGGTGATATCACTCACGGCTGAGAAAGACCAACACGAGCCGCATTGTCCTTGGTCCTTAACGGGTGTGACGTATCCCTTGGTGCGCCAATCGATGCTGTCAGGCACATTCGTGAATGAGGGGGCCATGAAGGTGCTGCCATTGCGCGGGGCACCCACTGGCCGACGGTAGCCGTTGTATTGCTTCACGAACTCCTCCAAAGTCTGCAAACATATGCTTGTTTGATGCAAGGTCTATGTATGTAACAACCAGCAAACCACAGGGCATGATAACAGGCTCACAGCAGCAGATACTGTTTTGTGGGAGTGTGTGCGCTTCTCTGGTGATGGAATCAAACAATCTACCAATCGATCAATCAATTGTAATCAACGCGACCAACCAGATCGGCGAATTGATTCACTCCGACTTCGAATGATTCCAATCGGTTATCGAATCGTGCGTTGTGATCGTAGATGAACTTCAGGTTGTTGGCGAACACTTGTTTCCGTTGCGCCTCCTCCACCGCACTCGCGTATTGGCGTGCTGAAAACAAGGATGCTTTCGATTACTGAACTGCAGGGCAGTGGCAGATTCAGTTCTCGGCCAAGGCGGGCCAAACCCCAAAAGTCATTGTTATCAAGAGCATGTTTGATTTTTCAAAAATGGTTTTTATCCTTGCACGCGCGACAGCCAAAGTGTCGTCGAAATGGGTGTATATATCTAAAGCGTGCGATATTTGGACCACTGAAGTGTACTAGAGGGTGCCTCCGAAAGGGTGTCTCCTTCAGAGGCCATTTTGACCAAAAAGGGACCTGTATCCGTGTGGCCCCCTGGATCCGCTAGTGGTTTACTTACAGTGGTACTGCAGTTAATTGTGGGGTCAGTGCAGGAAGAGCCTGAGTTCTGGCAAACTCACAATAGTCCTTTTTGAACTGTTCAAACTGCGATGTGATATAGGCGTCATCAATGGGCGCTGCAGTGGCGTAGGCCACAAGGGCAAACAACACGATCTTGTACATGTTAAGGGGCTGCGGGCTTGGGCTCTCAAGGGGTCGACGAGTCACTCAGATCACAATGAAGTCACGGGGGCCAGGCTGGGATGTTTTATAGACCTAAACGCTGACGTCACACTCGCTGATAACGCTGGTGGAAATGGAAGTCCTGTTGTGATTTTTTAATGACCAAAAAGTGGAATGAGACAAGATTGCCTGATACTCAAAGATCGTAATACCCTTTTCGTACCAACTTGGGCACATCACGTGGTCATCAAACAACCGTGTACGTGTCAATGATGTCCATAGATCATAACCGTGGTTTATGACGCTTTGCTTATCATTTCCTTAGTTCAATGGGATTGGGCCACACAGATTTTATCAAAATTCCAGCACGAAATTGGCGACGTCAAGTTATGGGATTGGCTGTTCGGTATCCACGACCTCGTCTGACAAAAATACTCATGTTCCTACAACATTAATGTTCCTACTGTGCTGTGTGGAAGGTTACCAAGCGCGCTCACGGTTGTTGGCCCTCCACGTTGAGAGGGCTAAAGTTTTGCCCTTTGTGATCTGGACATAAGACCTGGACACATTTGCAGAACCGTACCAGACCGATCTCGAAGTTTGATACTGCCACCCCATATAAATTGTTATCGCCTTGATTTTGTTTTGTTCAGCGCTTTGGACCAGTCATTTGACGCAATGAGCGCATGACCTTGACGTATGGGTTTCCGTGATTATGCGTCAATCATATTTTGATGTTTATCAACACTCAGCCGAAAGTTCAGCTAAACTTGACTAATAAACGATTGACATTGTGAAAGAGTCACGTTCCGTGAAGGTTTCTACATTTTGATTAAAAAACAGCAACAATGCATCAATGTATGTATGTAGGTATACTTTATGCCCTTCTCAATTTACGCACCGTCTATAGTTTCAAGCTTCTTGAGCTGAACAATTCGTTGCAAACTTTCATGTGGTGAAACCAACTTCAAGTCATGAATTGAGATACATAGCTATACATACAGCACATTAGCTCATGCAAGTCATAAGTTCTGAAATCACGCTTCTAAATTTCGGGTATACCTTGGTTAATGTGAATCGAAACAATCGTTAACATCGAAACGTTTCGAGAATACGAGCCCCTTATCACTTGGCACGAAAAGTGACAGCATGCAATAAACTGTAATGCCAAGAAGATCGTAAATCTGCGTGGGTACAACAGCACATCATCATTGTAAAAGTGAAAATGTCAAAAAATGCTGTTATGAGAAACGTGAGCATGAGTGCTGTGTGGGATTGTGCCTTGAACACAAAGAGCATTGTTTGCTTTGTAACTCAAGTGCAACTGCACCAGCACCGAACCTCATATTTTTCTCATGCTGTTTTCGGTTGCGACCGACATAAGTCATTTGAGCTTGAGTTTACATAAGTCATTTGAGCTTCCTTATCAATCATTCAGACACTTAATCGCTTCCAAAAAAATAGGGCACAAGTTTAACTCAGCAAAATAATGGGTTTAATTTTGTCATAACAACACCCGCGTTGATTGTTTTCCCGAATACCGCGTGCGTATTTTACGTCGAAATGCAGTGAACCTGCAACTGGAATGCGTATTGTTGTTTTTTAAATTTTACTTCTGTCCGAGCAGCTGGTACATTGAGCCATCTTCATGGAATGGATTGCCCAGACATCGTACACAAGCTTTTCGAGAATACAGGTCGTCGCGGAAAAAACATCACAGCCCGGAGAAATGAAAGCCAGCACAATAGGTCGTAAATACTTGCGTCGATGCCTGAGAGCAATAAAGCAGTTTAAACCAGTGATTAGATAAAAATTAGTGCTGTCAGCAAAACGCGTTTGAAGCCAACTGCTCTACAGGACAAGTCTGCATGTTGCGCAGTTCTATCTGTTTGTGCTGCAAATTTGGAAACAGCAGTTGAAGCTGTAACTCGTGGCGAAACTCCTAACATCTAGCGCCTGATCTCTGATTTAAACCAGGAATAATTCCGCTTCCTCAGACTCAGCCCCAAACTGATGACGATGTTATCATTCGATGTCAAAAGGTTTGGAAGAGAACTAAAATTTGGAATTTGTGATAAAATCAGTGCAACGCTGAACCAGAAAATGGCATCAAAGTTGTTGAAGTTCGGACTGCAAACGCTGCTTGTTGCTTCGATAGCAAAATGTGACGCCATCGTTGCAATCGTTGTCATCGAGAGAACTACAATGTACCTCGTTATTCCCAAATGATATACCTATAGGACCCACAAGGCAGAAGTCAGTTTGCAAACACGACGTAAAATTTGTTTCAGCTTTTACAGACTGCAAGTTTCATGTCCGTGATAGTCAGTCTGGGCCTGTCGCAAGGCCAACCAGCTCAGCAGCTACCGTAACCCAACAACAGCGCAAGTGCACCGGTTCCAAAGAGCGTCACACCGCATCAACATCACATGTCTGACGTAAACCGACTGATAAAGAATTTGTCAAAAAGCACAAGCGCAGTAATCTTTCTTTTATTAAACTCTGATTTGTTCGAAAGTTCAACTTGATGATGGGAACTTGGGACAAAAAAACTACAGGGACATCCGTTCACACATTTCGTACGCAATTACAAACGTTCAAAAACATCAGTTCACCAAAAACAAATTCAAGTTCAAAACAGTATATCCTGACCTCGTGTACATTAATTGGATCGATTTCCAATGTGCTTGAAAAATCAAGCATTTTATTGTCGCATGTGGATATTCAAGTGCGCGATCACCAATAATTTAACCCTCAGCCGTGATTGTTTTCCGCGTTATCAGCAAGTGTGACGTCAGCGTTTAGGTCCATAAAACGTCATAGCCTTGTCCCCGTGACTTCATTGTGATCTGAGTGACTCGTCGACCCCTTGAGAGCCCAAGCCCGCAGCCCCTCAACATGTACAAGATCGTGTTGTTTGCCCTTGTGGCCTACGCCACTGCAGCGCCCATTGATGACGCCTATGTCACATCGCAGTTTGAACAGTTCAAGACCGACTATGGTGAGTTTGATTGAATTAAGACCGTGCCAAACCACAGCACCCCTATACCATAACCCTGCCCCGATTGGTGTTGTTGTTTGCAGCACGCCAATACGCGAGTGCGGTGGAGGAGGCGCAACGCAAACAAGTGTTCGCCAACAACCTCAAGTTCATCTACGATCACAACGCGCGATTCGATAATCGATTGGAATCGTTCGAAGTCGGAGTGAATCAATTTGCCGATCTGGTTGGTCCCCAGCAACTGGTTGATTGTTTGATTCACTGAGAAGTGCATACAGTTCCCCAAAACATGTGGTGCTGTTGTGGTCCCGTTATCATGCCCATTTGTGGCATTCCTCTTTAGGTGGACTGTGTGTCTCAATATTTTGCTAGACAACACTGAATGCAGAATTTTATGCCGTCTGCATTGCCTGATCTGCAAAGCACACGCGTATGTAGCGCGTCTGCTGCACTTGTGTGCCGACATGGCCATGTGTGTGTGTGCTGTGGCACACGAAGTGCGCTTTGCGGTTCAGGCAACACAACGGGCACAAATTCTGCATCAGTTGTTGTCGGACTACAGAAGTTGACAACTAATCGAACAAGTCCCTGTTTGCAGACCTTGGAGGAGTTTGTGAAGCAATATAATGGCTTCCGTATGCCAGTTGGTGCCCCGCGCAATGGCAGCACCTTCATGACCCCCTCATTTGTCGATGTGCCTGACAGCGTGGACTGGCGCACCAAGGGATACGTCACACCCGTTAAAGACCAAGGACAATGCGGCTCGTGTTGGTCGTTTTCAACCGTGAGGCAATTTTTTTCAACGCTGAATTGAAACAAAAACTTTGATTTTTTTATTTTGATGCGGCTTTCAGACCGGTCGCTTGAAGGTCAACATTTCAAGAAGACCGGTGATCTAATTACGCTCTCCCGAACAGAATCTGGTGGACTGCTCACGCAAACAAGTACCCATCGCGTAGCTTGCACCGTATTCTCCCATTTACTGCCCGATGTGATTGCGCACAGTAACTCACCTTGAAAAATCAGGGCAACGAAGGCTGCAATGGTGGATGGATGGACCAGGCATTCCAGTACATCAAGGACAACCATGGTATCGACACCGAGAAGTCATACCCGTATGAAGCTCGGGTGAGTCACGAAGCTTCGTTTGCAATCTCTGTGAAACATCAGCCAGTCTGTGGTAACTGGTTGATGTTTCACCAGTATGTGACGTACGTTGAACAACTTAAAACGCATTTTTCAGCACGGTCCCTGCCGTTATATACCGAAGAACAGCGCAGCGACGTTGACGGGTTGGATTGATGTCAAACAAGATGACGAAGCAGCATTGAAGGAGGCCGTGGCCACCGTAACGGCGGGTGTTGGGCGCCATTGACGCTGCACAATCTAGTTTCCAGTTGTACAAGCGCGGTATTTGTGGGGAGGGAATAATTTTGGAAATTTTCGGATAAATTTTACGGTGAATACTTGTTATTATGCTCGTCTCTACAGGTCTGTACGTCGAACCCCGCTGTTCGCAGACGCGTCTTGATCACGCAGTGTTGGCAGTCGGTTACGGTATGACATCAGATAATCAAGCCTATTGGCTCGTGAAGAACAGGTATATGTAGTAATTGTGCTGGCTTAATTTTTAACAATTTTTGTTAAGTTACACATTCGAAAACGCTCTCAACACGTTGCACCATTCAGCTGGTCCACCCGCTGGGGCAACGAAGGTTACATCATGATGGCCCGCAACCACAAGAACATGTGCGGCATTGCCACGCACGCCAGCTATCCGCTTGTATAACCAGCTGACTGGCTGATGTTTCAAATTATGTGTAATTCCTATGTATACTGTTTCACCAACCCCGTTGTTTTCGAAAGGCGGCTCTCATTGGGCGAACGCGAAGTCACTCTGCTCAGATCACACGATTTTCTCTTCCTTTTGTTTTTTGTTAGTTTTGTGATCATCTGTGATATTTTTTAGTTCAGTTTGGTTTGCACAAACCCAATTTTAAAATGGCCATTTTGCGAAGTTTATACTTTGAACGCAAAACGCTTGGGCTAAAATCGCGTTCCCTAAAAGGTTACGCATCCAACGCAAATCTTCAATTAAAATACGTTGAAAATTCAAACTTAAGATTAGTGAAATTCTTGAGAAGTGCAAAAAAATACGTGCTGTCCAAGGATTGGCGTACGCAATTCATTACATAAACTTCTATTCCTACAGTTACAAATTACAAAAATTCAACGTCCGGCATATTCTGATTTTGCATTTCAATTTTGCATTTCGCGGCGCGTGTTGAAATTCATTTAATTGAGTGGAATATAAAGAAAAAGAATTCAATCACCGCGCGGCCTATGTGTACGGAGCCAGTGTTTTGGCGCATTATTTTTAAACATGAATATGGCGCAAAAATTAGGTTAAAACGCGGTTGCCGCCATACCTTGTGTGTTGTGTGCGTCGAGGCGTTATTTTAACTGTAAACATAAAAAAACGACATAAAGTACAGTCATACAATAGGCGGACAGATTTAAAAAAATCGAACCCGGCGTTATAATCCATCTGATAGTGCCGGCAGGCAACCATTTACACGCCAAAAGTATACAACGAAACCACGGTTGTGGTTTTCAAAACACTATGCGACCATTGTATTTTCAAAAGTGATGAAAATGGCTGAGCAGAGTCAGTGTTTAGCGATTCAGAATGCACGAAAGCGGCACAGTTGCAAAATTAACATTTTAATCCATAAAATGGCATCGCATGCATGTGTTTTTTTATTTCATTTTGTGAAACATCAGCTATTTATCATATCGATTGAACGTGAGCTCATGGTGAACTTACAAGCCAGATATGACGATTAGCGCCAGCAAGTTTAAACCGTCAACCCGGCTAGAGGATGTTTCACACAGAACAATATTGAATGTTTCCGTTATTTTCTGCTCTTCGACCAAGTGTGACTGTGATGCAGACGAAACACGCACAATACTTGCGAGAATGCGAGCGGCGGAACCTGTCACGATCCAATTATGCACCGGCCGTTCACATGGAACAGCCGAATAAAAGGGGCAGGGTCGCGGGGGCCACAAAGTTAAACGCAAATCCTGTTACCATATCAATCAAACGGACATGACGTTGGTGCATCTCAGACACGGACATACCCATTTGGATGGCGTTTTGACGCGATTTGACGCCCGCATGTCATCTGTCATCGCGTAAAACAAGGCGTAAATTGGTTGGTCTACGGCATCGTGCCGCACTTTGTTCTGTATCGTTTTTTGCATGTGCATATCACATGCCTGTGGATTGGGATTGACAACTTAGTTTTCATTGTTGTTCATTAACATGTTTTGAACGGTCGCAGCGTTTTTTCTCAATTGTAAATTGCAACTGGAGACCATTTAGTCTGCAAATCGTAATTCTGGAAGAAGTCATTTCCCAATCCGGAAGATTTCCGTAAATTATTGCACTGTTCCGAACAAAACTATTCAAGAGTTATTTTTTGTCATTATTTCAAGAAAATAATCCCAAAATGTCATACGAATTCTACGAAAAGCTCGCGCTGTGCAGCATCGCATTCTCGACGCTGACGGTGGTGCTGGTGACGATCAGCGTGCCCACCCTGTACAATCAGGCAAAGTACGAACACGGCGATATCGAGACGCGAGCTGGAGTATTTAGGGTACAGGGTGCTTC
>JASAMV010002867.1:0-28733 GCA_030248065.1 Rhynchonema sp. JSB1_4
ATGATAGTGCTGTTTTGCCAGGCAAGTTGCAATTTGTAATTGGTCCTGCCGAAGGCCATGGACTTTATACATCCTGGCTATTTTCACGGCCCACATCCAATTTTTGGTGGCCACCAAGGGTGGTTTAGCGTCAGATATATATATTCTAAAAATGTAAAACTTTTTATTTCCTGATCGACGATTAGGTCCTTACTCAGTGGGGTATCAATAGATGTCAATGCGATAAAACGTTGCGGACATGTACGAAATAATCATTTTACTTCCAGACGTGTCAGTTCTTTGTATTACCAATTTTATTTCCAAATCATTATTACACGCTTGCCTTATACACGCATGGGTATAACAGTGGATATATCGATCTATAAAACGACAATGAGGAGTGTAAATATCAATGGTGGCGTGGCACGTCATCATAATAAACAAAAAACACCGCCACACAAAAAAGTGATCGAATATGTGTCCCACTAAAAGTCTACAGTTCTTCGTGATACCCGAGCGCCATCTTTGACAAGTCCAACAGCGGTAACAGCCCGGTCGGTATATCGCCGTCCGCAGCTAGAAGATCGACTTTGACGAACAAGTTCACGAATCGATCCACCAGTTCAATGATTCGACGGTAGAGATTGTAGGCGCCGCTGAAGAAAGTGTGCTGAACGGAATGCGATTCAAGCGTGCTGTAGACCGATGCTTGAATGCCATCAACGATGATCGTGCCGGACGGAGTGATCGGTGAGAATATGCCACGAGCCTTCACCGTCGCCACGTTGGTGATGCGCTGCAGTTGCAGCCGGTCACCGACGTGCTGCAGGACGCACAAACCGACCGCCGCTCGTTCGGCGAACCAAGTATTTTGCGACAGGGACACATAGATGTCCAGTTCACTTGATGTGGGGATTGTCGCTTCGCAATGATATAGCGGAATCAGATGCTTGTGGCTGATGAGCAGCTGCGAGCCGCGCTCCGTCTGAATCTGAATGAACGATTCTTGACTGTCGCCGATTTTGTGCAAGAAGTACAGCACCGGCTCGAACGTATTCGGTGGCACCTCGTTCAAACCATTAGTTGTCAGCACCTGAAGTGGAGCAAGTATATGTAGTACATTTTGAGATATTACTGTTCGGGATGTACTGGCACAGCAAAATGTTAGCGCCAATAGCCAAGGGGCCGTATCAACTTCGAAGGCAGATAAACTGGCATGGAATTTGCAGTAAGGCAAGTTTCGGTTGAGCTGGCAATGGTATTGACATACAAATTTCGGCCGTTACATACAAAATAAAAGTCGTGCCGATGCTCCACCTTACAACTTTTACGCTGGCCGAAAACAGTGCGCCACTCTATCGTAAGCTACAGCTCAGCCAAAACTTGCACATGCCTTGCCAAGTCCAGGCCAGTGGATTTGCCTTCAAAAGTTCACATGTCCCAGAGTGTTTGTTCTCACCTCATCGCCAATTCTCAGCTCCTCCATCGTTGTGCGTCCCAAACGTTTGGTCACCACTGTTGATTCCGCAGCGAAGCAGGGGAAGGGAGCCGGAGCTGCTCCACCACCAGAGGATCCACCACTGCTGCCACCTGGAATACATCAGCCCATGTAATTCTTTGAAGCTAACAATGATGAAGATGTCAGCCTAAGCCTGTCAGCATGTCATGATCGACACAAACCTGAAGTTTGTGCCGTCGGTTGGCCATTGTTGTTGGCATTTTGCCACGCCTGGAACGCTTCTTGCATCTGCTTTTGCAGCTGCGTTTGTGGCTGGTTTGTGTCCGGCTGACTGTCTTGGTTATTCAGCTTTTCTTCCCACTTTTCTTGCACTTCCTTCAAATTGTTTGGATCTGCAATTGGTTTTCAATTTGGTTTTGCAACAACATTAACAACTTTTAGCACTGATGATGGCACACACGGTAGTACTTACCAGCGTCAACCTCCTTGGCTAGCGCATCGATTTGCTCTTGGACTCCAGGAGTGTCTGAGTTTTCTTCCGCCCAGTTTCGGAAAGACGACAACTGATCCGACACTGCGTCGGTCTTCGTCGGCGATGAACCGATCTGGCCAGCTTCCTGTTTCAGTTGACCCAAGTGCAGTCCCTCTTTACCGCACCCATTGGCGCCCGTGAACTGGCAGCCTGTTCCACCGGCACCACCTGAACATCAACATGCAGATATAGCACAGCTGTCTCACTGTCAAAGTTCAGTTGGGCTTACGCATAGAAAGAATGTGATTGAAATGAAACTGACCACTGCTGCCACCAGATCCACCACTTCCACCGCCGGAACCACCACTGCCTCCGCCGGAGCCACCGGAACTGCCGCTGCCTCCGCCGGAACCACCTGAACCGCCGCTGCCTCCACCGGAACCACCTGAACCGCCGCTGCCTCCACCGGAACCACCTGAACCGCCGCTGACTCCGCCGGAACCACCTGAACCACCGCTGCCGCCTCCGGAACCACCTGAACCACCGCTACCTGAAACACAAACATCAGAAGTGTTTTCATCCTTTGCGCGTGCATGTGTGTGACAGGCAAGAGCGCTGAAGGCCCACGACGATACTAACCTCCGCTGGATCCACCGGTTCCAGTGGCGGACGTGCCTCCCGTGCCACCCGATCCACCTGTAGCACCAGTGCCACCCGAACCACCAGTGGCTCCTGTGCTACCTGATCCACCAGTTGATCCCGTACCGCCGGTGGCACCAGAGCCAACCGTTGACCCCACACTGCCGGTACCAGATGAGCCTCCCGTGGATCCCCGCACCACCGGTTGAAGCCGCACCACCAGTTGAGCCGGTACCGCCTGTGGCAGAGGCGCTTCCGCCGCTTGCACCCGACGCACCACTGGTGCCACTCGTGCCGGCGCTGGCGGTTCCGCCGACAGCTGATATGCCGCTTGCCGCATCCGTCGGTATGCCGGCCACCCCGACGCTTGACGATGCGCCAGCCAGTGGGCTGCCGGCCACGTTCGTGCTCGACGCCGCAGCTGCAATTGTAACAAGGGTTGTGTCCAAAAAGGGTTAATCTAAACTCCACAGGCAAGCTGAAGTACCGGCAGTATCGACGGCGGCTCCCTCAAAGCCGGCGTCGCCGAGATTTGCGGCCACCTTCTCAGACACCTTGAAGATGTCGAGTGGATTCTTGATGTCAACCGGTTTGTTGTTGTCGCGTCTGACATTGTCGTCCTCCTCCGACGACTTCTTCTCCTCCTCCGGCCGTTGTGTCGTCGTCGTCGTGGTCGACGTGTCTTGACAGAAGCCGAAGTTGCCAATCATAATGTTTTGGTGGCCGCGTTTGCTGAAACAATGCACATGTGAGAGCATAGGGCGTCAGTAGTTGTTCTATAGTAAGTTTCTAATTTCATTGCCTCATGCATTTTCTACAGACGCAGGGTAAGTCCCGTTTGAAGTCGAGGCAGGCAACAAGTTCACGCAGCTAACGTGCACAGCTTGTGTGACTGAAACATTCGAAACGCACACGATCAGCTGTGTAGCTTGTTGACTGTGTGTTGAGCTTGTTGTCTGCATCAACTTTGAACGGGAGTTTCCCTGCATCTGTAAAAATGAGGCAACGACATGAGAAATTTACTACACGACAAGAAAGTTGCGCTCAAACAGAATTATTCTGATTTTACGTTGTGGCAAAGATGTTCGCCAGATACACAGCATTCGGGCCATTCGCCTGATTGAACGGCCTCGAATCCATCGTCCAGCCAGCCTCCAGTTCATATGGCGCTTCGCCCATAAAGTGCTCAGACGACAGGATTGGATGCGTGCAGCAAATCAGTCGATAACTGAAACCGGAGTACTGTTGGGCATTTTTGGATCTGAAGGAAGAGTCCCACCTATGTACAATTATAGTTCTCGCACTCACTGGATGAGCCCTCGCGAACTGTGATAGCTCTTCAGGCCACGAACGTAATGGAGAGCCGGACATTGATTGTACCAACCAGCAAGACATGTCTGAAGTTACAACGGGCATTCTGGTCCGATCACTCCGGTCACAAAACAAGGCGTACGAATTATAGGTATGTCGAAAAGCAAAAGAAAGACAAATTGCGGTTGTTTATGCATTGCTGATTATCTTCCTTTTGCCTTCGAAATACAATTTCGACACATACATGTGGCTTCTCCATGAGTTTATCCGCACAGGTTTGGACTCTGTGACATTCGAGCGTCAAGTAACCGTCCTCGTTCACCAGGAAATCCGGCCAGATGTCCGGCTCGCAAATGTGCGTGACCTCTTTCTGCTGACTGACGGCCACAGTGGCCACTTTGTTGATTAAGAGAAATAAAGATATGAATTGTACGAGACTCATGTTGCGTGTCAATTGGACCCTGAAAAGATGAACAAAGATCCACATGGAAGTTACGATTCATCACAGCAAAGTATGCATATACTTGCTTGATATTGAATTACGTGCAATCTAAACTAGAACTACCGTATGAAAACTGCAGAAAAACGATTAGAAGCGACTAGGAGGTTCGTAATAAGTATCGAAACGTCAGACTGTCAAGATGGAGAGTCATTTTCAACCTGTTTTAATGACTGCAGTGCGAATGTAGTAAAAATCAGTTAAATATATCAGCAAACTGCCTTGACGTTCTTCGATGACGACGCCTACGCACGTGACGCGAGCGTCACAGAGTACACGGTACACAACGAAGTTTATGTTTATTCACAACTAAACGAGCAACCCTGCACAACTCATTTTAATCTAAAACGGTTTACATTGCGGCAATACTAACCAAAGCGTCGTTTTTCGACACCCGTGTGGCCCAATGCTATGTACATACATAGGTGCATGCATCGGAAGTTTTGTGCACAAACACAACGCGAGTTATGTATAACTTAATATTATCTTTGCAAAAAAAGCCATTTAACGAATACAGTAGCTGTTCAAAACGCATTTGTTAACTCCCAAAAACACCGAGCACATGACTGCGGATGGGTTCTTAACGGTCATACAGTCAAACCTCGTTATAAGAAACGGCTTTGGGACACGAAATTTTTTCTGTTAATTTCCTTGAACGGATCAGTTATATACATGCGGGATAGGAACGCCACATCAAATGTGGTTTCTTATAACGCGGGAGTTCCCATAACGAAATTTCTTATGACGGGGCTTGACTGTACATAATAACACGAGTAAGAAACCGAAACTCTTTATTATCTTTATATTTTTGTCCAGGAACGTCGCTCATCAGTTTCTGCAGTTGAAAAACGTTTCCCATATGAGCACATACACTTAGCTAAACTCTTAAGAACAATCTAAAACTATTTGCAAGTTACCCACAGAGGCAGTTCATGTCAAATTGATGCCTGATCCTAATTGAATCATTTCGCAAACGATTTTGGACGCACTGCTATGCTACGAAAGCAAAGTACGCATACCGACTTGTCGTTTCGTCTTTCGTTCGCAGGTGCGCGCAGTTTGCATCTCGTTATGATTGCTGCATAATGTCGCGGCGTCAAAATGATTATTGGAAGAAAAGTTCACCCCGACTCCGTTAGCGCAAAACTGCAGAAAACAACCATGCGCATGTGCTTAAAATGGTCCATTTTTGTTTATGGCCAGGCCGTAAGCAGTCCGGTTTTGCATTGTATGTATGCAGTTATATTGCTTTTTCTTGTGAACAGAAACGGGAAAGAATGTTTATGTCAAAATTCATTGCCGTATGTATAGTTTTGTCTCTCTCAGCAAGCATCAATTAATGTGACGTAACCAAAAGTGTACGTAAACGCAATACGCAAACCCCGCAGCTGTTTTGTGATGTTGTGTTTTGTTTCGAACAAGAGTTTATGAACTCGGTGGTGGAGTGGCATGACATGTTTCACAACTCTGCATGAAATGCCCTTTTCGTCGATGTTGTCCTTTAAAAGCGTTTGAGACATTTTATCTGCCATTGTTTGATCTGAAAAAAACAAAAGTTCTCTTGTGCATAACCAGAGGACAAACTACACACACGCGGCTGTATGTTGCCAAAAGCTGTCAACTTGAAGTTTTTTTATGATTTCTTCAATAGCTCTGAGACAAATACCGAAATATATACGAAAGACAATGTGCCGCATCAATCCAAACTGCCAACATTTACCACTACCGATCACCCAAAATATTAATGGAACATGAACCTGTACATACTTTAATGACATGTCAGTGACGTTTAAACGGAACATGACACATGACTTTGCGCACCTCTGGAGGCCTTCCTGAGAACGAGAAAGAACAGCATGTGACAAGACAAGCATACTGTAGGCAGAATCACAAAGGTGAACAACACATCAGACTCTACAAAGGTCTACCAGTTCACAAGAAAAAAAGAAATACGATTTGGTAGTGAACCAAAACACATCATCAGGAAATGTAGATCACGAAAGCACGCTTTGGCTTTTTTGAGTATAATATTCTACTATTTGATTGTCAAAAATAAAAGTCTGCACGAAAAATTCGACATAACATAATCAAACACAGTGATGGGTGCGGTGTGGCTGTGGCCCATATTCTCTGACTGTAGTTCAATCAGAATTGCGCAACAGACACAGTTGCGCAATAAGCGAGTCTGCTGAGCAAATTGACTGCACCGATCACGTAGAGATACACAGTGTGACGACACAGTGTGGTAGGGAGGGACGGTGCCCACCGCGCTCTGTTATCGTATAGTAAATTTCTAATTTCGTTGCCTCATGCATTTTTACAGACGCAGGGAAACTCCCGTTCGAAATCGAGGCAGGTATAACAAGCCACGCAGCTGACGCACACAGCTTGCGTGACTGAAACATTCGAAACGCAGACGAGCCAGCTGCGTGGCTTGTTGACTGTGTGCTGAGCTTGTTGCCTGACTCGACTTCGAACGAGAGTTTCCCAGCGTCTGTAAAGCGTATGCGGCAACGAAATTAGAAATTTACTATATCTCCCCTTTTTTGCAACCAAAATACTCTTCGACCAAAGGTGAAAAGGTTGGCCAATACTACTGTCGTCAACTCAAGCGGTCAACTCTCGTCATCAACCTTGGAAGCCCTAAATGAGCACGAGATACATGGGAGTTGACCACAATAGTTGACGAGCAAGGTACGGTATCACCCCCTTAGAAACTGGCCACAGCACCGGTGAGACCAGCCTAAAGGCTCAACTATATTTCGTTCTCTCGCGCAACACGAAACAAATTCTCGTGCGCTGATTGGTCGGGCGCGCGCGTCAGAACTAATCAACGTGGGAAAAACTGTTTCGTGTTGCGCGAGAGAACGAAGTATAGTTACGCCTTCACACAACTCAAGTGGTACCATCACTACGAGGCCGAAAAGAAGCTTTCCATCCAACTGGCCAGCGCCAAATGGACCACGTGCTCATAGACGACAAAGGTAATGCACGTTGCTGGCGTGACCCGGGCAATGCCAGCCAGTATGCCCTTGTAGAAACCGAGTATGCCCTCGACTCGGTACGTTTTCGAGACGCAATCGATAACACCCTTGTATTGAACGTGTTGGTCTTGCAAACGCGATCGGATGACTTGATAAGGATAGGTGGCGGAGACGGCGATTACTTTACTGATAGCCGCCATTGTCAGGTAGTGGCCGGTGTCCTGTGATGTGGCAAAGGGATAGAGTCCACAGTCATTGAGCCATACCAAACTTGGTGATCGGATCGGATCGGATAAGATCTGCCTTGGTCAAGTTGCAAGTGACTTTTTTTGAATTAAGGATATTTAGAAAATTAGTAACACCACTAATTTCGTCCAGCGTGAAAGATGTTCCCCCGATCTAAAATGAATAACCAACAAGCTAGACGAAATTAGTGGCTCCAGTGCACTATTCACCTCAGACAGGCAACATCTTGCAGCAGAACAGACAACAAAGCCATCGGTCATCAAAATGTATATGTGCACTGGTTGGCTGTGAAGAGGGCAGACTCTGCAGACCTTATTGTGACCACATTTTCTGCCCGATTTTGGGCAAAGTTCAGGGGAACTGTTTTGATTCGCACCCAAGTCCGGCAGTACGGATAGCCCAAATCAGTTCTGAATGAGAAAATCGTCGTACACCACGGAACCAGATGCAAACTCACAAGTCGGTCCTTAGTCGATATTCCGCGTCGTTTGCAGAACTGATATTTGAGCGCATCATACAACATGAACTGCACGGCACCGTGCGTCGTACCAATCAGACCCGGTAGATAGCCCTGGAAAAATTTCATTAAATTTGTCAAACTCAGAATCGCGTAAGTCCAATGTGAATTTCCAATGCTCGTTTCGACCCGGATTCCCACACAGACCCGGTGCTGCATCGGGTCATCGTCAGTGTGAATGCACCAAATGACCAAACAGCATCTGAACCATTCCGAAGCCAACCTTATAATATCCCCTGATTCCTTCATTTCGATAGATTTGCACCAAGCAGTCCATCATGCCTCGATATTGTCGTGTTTCGGTTTCGTATTGCAGACAGAGACGCGTTTTGACAACCCAAAGGGGATTTGTGAGTGTTAGTGTGCTCGAACCTGGAAGGAAGCAACATTGAACTATTGATTGTTATCTTTTCGTGGCCTCTATTGAGCGTCGCGGACCGACACCCAGTAAGTTTGTTCGCTTTACCCGTGCGCCTCAGCAAACTACATTCAAACACGCGCATAAACGCGACAAGACGCAATGTCGCAGTTTTTATTAGGATGACAAGCACAGTGCATATTTTCCACGGTGGCTGTTTTGACACGGAAAATGTTGTTCGGGCAAACATCATGCCGTCTAACGTTTGAAAAGATAATGGCGGGCTAGCCGACATTACCGGCGGATCAGAGACCAATCAGTTGGTTGCAAACATAAACGGCAGAATTCACTGAAAGAGCCGAAGAGGATGGGCTATATGTGGCAATAGCAAGCGATTGGATAAAAGTAACTTCAAGTTGCTTTACCAGCTGTGTCGTGGCTGGAGGGGAAGGGGTTGGGGGGTCCCCCAAAGGTACTCTCCCTCGCCGGTACGGTATGTTGCCCCCCGCGGTCAGGTACGGTATCTCCCCCAATTTTTCCCAAATTTCATCCCAATTGTACTCTTTTCTGGTCAAAAATGGCTAAAAATCGACCAAAAGTGCAACAATTTGTGTGCCTGGCGCGATTTACGCACATTTTAACCCACACAAATTGAGTTCCCACGAAACTAGTATGGTACAGTACCTCACCCTAAAATTTCTGTCTCGCTAGTTTCTCCTACAACCCCGGTTTCTCCCCCTTTTTGACCCCATGATTCCAGTATCCCCCACCAACAGAAGTAGCCAAAGCACTGTTTACCAGTTTACCCGCGACTTTTCAGGCCCGAAAGTTCAGGTCCGACCTTTGCAGGCCCAGTTTTTCAGGCGCGGTCGATTCAGGCCCAGCATATTTGACCCATTTATAGGTTTGGGCTTAGGCTCTAGCCGGGCCTGAATCGGCCGGTGCCGAATGGCCGGGCCTGAACCTGTGCCCGCACAATAGTTTACCTGCAGCCATTCCAGCCAGCATGTGATGAGCTGCACTTAGGTCCTCGTCGGCGTGCGAACGCATTTTCGCTTTCAGCACGTTGTAGCTGAACAATGGCAAACGTTCATTCTCTGCCGGGTGAAAATGAGCACAGTAAACAAAACAAAAAATTCAGGTTATTTTTAAAAAAAGCGACTTGCAATTGAAAATACAATCCCCAGGCGGCAGTGGTACCCAGGAGGTTTGGCGTCGCACCCTGGTACAAGCCACGGACGCCCTGTGAACGCAGGATTGCGCTGATTGCGTGCGTGTAACCGCGGTATTGAGGTCGGTGCAGTTGTCGGGCCGCAGTCGTTGTTCCTTCGTTCACTGTAAAATGGGCGGAACTTTTTTCTAACACCACGTAAATTAGCAGCGAGCTTCGGTTACCGATAAAAAAGCATATTCCGAAGTTATGTGGCATTGAAATCAACAATTTTGCATCCACCGCCAGTCCTGGATTCAGTTTATAGTATGATCCCTCAGGTTCAAAGCAGCTTCCAATGCGCCAACCACTACTCGGTTGACACGATCGCTGGTTCACAAAAAATACCGGGTCCCAATCGAAATTATACCACTACAGGCTACATTGAGAAAGTAGACCACAACCAACCCTGAAACCGAATTTTGAGAAAATCAAATGGGTGCACGAAAATGGTGCTCACAAATCCGCCAGACAGCCCACCCAGTAGATGGTCAATGTGGTAACCACCATGTTTGGATGTGGACGGTGCATTCATGGTGGCACTTTGGCTCTGATCAGGTGACTAGAAAGTTACAATGGTCAGAATGTGGACGGCAGCTGCAAAATGCGCACTTAGTTTATCACCCCAGCGTAAAGAGAACGAACGATCAGATATTCTGGTTACGATTTTCGGTAATCATAACGCCAAATCAGTTGAACAACTGAGTGGGTCTCAATAAACAGACGAATGCCACATCTTTCCACACGTTATTTTTATGCGCAAACACGGGTGAAAGAACGTCACAAACCAACAACAGACAAATTACATCGCACCCGGTGCGTTCCGAAACCGTAATTCGAAAAAAATTGAAACGAACACGAGAATTAATCCGGACGTAAAAGCAGCGGATTTGGCATAATCCATTCACAAAAATCGGTATCAGAAATTCAAACAAAAGAGGAACAAACTCACGAATCACCCAGCAGGCTACAGACAGTGTAACGGTCAAGTGCACTACAACAGCAGACACAAAACAAGCCAACGAACAATCTAATAGTTTCTAATCATCCTTCTTGTTGTTCATACCCAGCGCCACCACTGGCTCGTGGCTGCTGTTGTTCACGGGGCTGGGTGGCGTAGGCCATCTTGACAACGTATGGGTTGACGCTTGCTGCAAGCAGAAGAAAACTAACAGGAATCACAGACTTTCTTCGCAGTGACCCGCCGCCTCACTTGGTGAAACACTCACACATTTTCACATGGACAATTTGGTGCCAAACTGTTAGTTAGTTAGTTTATAGCGTCGACACCCACTCAATAATACATAAATAAGAAGATTAAGTGAAAGAAGCATAATTACAAGACCGGGTAACTGTTCCTGTTCATCTTGGTACGCTCTCTGTATGTGGATCGAAGATCGCACGACAACACCACAAAGAGGTATCACTGCATGAAAGATCCAAATGAAATAAAAGAGAAAACCATCATCATAATGCAACACTAACTCGGACTCTCAATCGGCGTATGATTGGCAAGCACCAGCGCATCGGTGGCTTCGTCCGGGTCAACGAACTCGGCCAAACCCGACGAACTGCGCTCGGACTTGCCGGCGAAAACGATGACCTTGGCCGGCGCCACGCCGCCCTTGTCGGTGAACATCTGAATGAATTGAAAGAGAAAATAAGAAATCAGCAACGAACGTTGTGAAAGCATGTAAAAGCAATACGTTTCGTTGTTCGTACTGTTTTTATAGCAGAGTGGTGCACCAGGCGGGCATTATCACTGACAGTGGTGTCGTTTAGAAAGCGAAATTTTCCCATACCCAGCCCAATTTTCGGGAAATTTCCCACACACGCCCCTCAAAAATCAAAAACTTCCCATACCAGGGGGGTTTCTCCAAAAACTCAAAAAATTCCCAAATCGAGGGTGGGGTTTTTGAAAAAATGACCCCAAAAATCTTCTAAGAGTGTCAAAAATTGGTCCAGAAGGTGCTTAAAACAGAGCTTTCTTGCGGCAGCAAGTGATTTTTGACATTTTTGGACGACAAAAGGTCAATTTTGGTACATCTCTGGGTCAAAAAGTCATTTCTTAGGGGTGCTTGTTTCATTTGCTTGTCCGATTTCCCATACCCCATACCAGGGGGTAACCCCCTAACTACACCACTGATCACTGGTGATGCACCTGGGGTGGGGACCCCAAATATACATCTAAATTCATCAAAAAATCTAGTTGCAGTCCACTACTGCAAACGCACTGACCTTTCGCTTTCAGGAGAACAAAACGATCTGGCCTCGACCAAGACTCACGTGGTCACTCTGCTACTCATTCCTTACACTGACGATGCCCTGATGCACCACTGTGAATATGGGCAGAACCGGCCAGCAGACTGTGACCGATGAGTTCTGCCCACTTAGTTCCTTTCTTCACAGACGGACGGTGGTGCACCGGCAGCTCATCGGTGCAAACAAACCTGCGTCAGTCGTTGTTCGGTGATGTCGGGTGGTGCGTTGTACCAGTGCAGCGTCTTGGTCGGCTTGATAATACGGTTACGACGCGCGGACTCGTGCGTGTTGAAACGTTGGTGACGATTGGACGTGAAATCCTGCGCATTTTCTTGCATTTATTTTAATAAATCGAATTAAATTACAATTAGGCAGTTTAAAATTTGTGGTGCTGGAGTGTGGCTGACACCTGATCAGTCTGCTATGAGTTATCACGTGAAATACATATGTGGTGCTACTGGCTGTTTTCAGAACCCATTTCGGTGTCAAAAGATAGTTTTGCTTGTCATAGTTATTATAAATTAAGTCAGATAATCCGCAATTGTTGTTGCTGATTTTCTGCTTCGGTTTCGTACCAACCACGAAACATTTTCAGTCAACATAAGCTATGTTCCACTCATCAAATGGTCCTTCATAATTGAGCACCCTCATACGGTCAGAATTCATTTATGACTGCTTTTCTCAAAAATATGTCATAAGATTAAACGAAATTCAAGAAAACCAACCACAAACGATGTCGTACCGTCAGGCATCTCGAACGTCGGTCCCGAATCGCGCAGATGTGTTTGGTTGGAATGACTGTGTGAAGAGAATAATTTTTAGAATCAGGCGTTGCGAACAAGCATAAAAATGACATTTGAAAGCGATTTTATCAAACTTCGGCATCGGATCGCTCTAGTCCTATTTGAATTTAGGACACTTTGACATTTTGCTGAAGCCATTAATTTTGCAAAGTAAAATTTAACAAAAAATTGGCTGTCCAGGAAGAATGTTTGTGCAGTTCGAAATTAGTGACACAAGTTCATATCGAAAAATACCAAAATTCAAAAATATCGAGCAATCCGATCCGAATTCGATAACCAACATTAATATTACCGCCAGTCAGTATCAAGCGACCAACCGAATAGCGATTTCCTGACCAAACAGTTTTGCGCCGTGCAAGCAATCGATAGCCTGTTGCGATTCGGCCGCCTTCGCCATTTGCACCATGGCCGTGTCGAGCTTGGACTTCATGAATTTCACCTGAATGTAGTAGAAATTCATCGTCGATCGGAAACACGTGGAATATTATGATCTAATCTAATCTAAAAGTTAAGATCATTCACAGCCACTGGTCCCAATTAGGGTTAGAGGTCGGGGGGGGGGGGGGTACCCGACACCCGATATCTGAGAAAAAAGCCGACACCCGACAGTTCCAAAAAACCCGACATCTAGTTTTTGAAAAAAAACACGACACCCGACATCTAGTTTTGGACCAAAACTGGCAAATTTTTGCTCATTTGCATCATTAGTGCCATTTTTGGCATATCATAAAGAGGTAAGATTAATGATCAGCGTTTTCATCTATTAGCACCATCTCAGCCACGCAATGGATGTGAGAGCTTTTAACGAGAAAGTTTTGTGTCATAATTAAAATAAAAAAAGAATTTTTCAAATTTTTGTCTGACTAGGCCCAATCAACCAACCCGTTCCACATTCCCATACAAGCACAACAGATTGAACAGTTTCTCTCCATTGATGGTGTCGTGATGTATACCGTACACCATGATCACGCTGCCCTCGCTACCGCCGCCGCCGCTACCGTAATCCGCGCTACCGTAACCCGACTGATGACCGTAACCCTGTTGATGGTAGCCACCACCGCCTCCGCCGTAACCACTGGCCATGCCTGCAAATCGGCAGACGCAATGTGAAGATGAATATTTGAAATGGGTCAGAAATTTTACAACCAGTATCAAACATTGTGACCAGTCCGTTACGGTTTCGCAGAGCATTGGCGTCAAATCTGTGACAAATTTCGACAAGCGTAAAATATCATTATTGGCTGTCCTGGCGGTAATAGTTTTGTCCGCAAATCATGTAGTCATATAAAGTCGTCCAACAAAACAAGCATGAACGCCAGATGAGCGCCAAAGCAATACGTACAAAACGTGAGGACATGATTTGACGACATTACTATAAGCCTCCTGGAAATACCGCTCAGTTTTGGAACCGTATGGCATCCGTAAATCTCGAATCATTCTATTCACAACAAAATCACTTGACCAAGGTCCGATCACAAAGTTTCGAACCACTCACAAAACTGGGAAAGTGGAACCAGAGCAGACAAACCTCCACCAGCAGCGGCTCGGTCTTGAGCTGTCGTGGGGTAGGCGCCACCTCCCCTTGGCACATGCGCACCCCTGCCGCCGTAGCCCCCTCTACCCCCTTGGCCGTAGGCGCCGCCACGACCCATACCCACGCCGCCTGGACCCGCGCCTCCACCGCAACCGCCCATACCAGCCATACCTTGTTGGTGACTGAACTGCGGAGGACCGCCTGAATGCAATCGAAGAGAAAATTGCACAGAGCATCAATGGAAAGCGAAATGGAAAGAGAGACGAAAATAGAAGATTGGGGTGATCGGATACCTCGCTCACCTTGGTCCCCGGCCAACAACGTCTTACGCCCGATTTGCTCTTTGATGTCCGGAGCGAGAAGCGTCTCTGAAATGGGCTATTTATGTAAACAATTGGGGGTGGCGTATAACCATAAACTTGATGAAATATGGGTCGGTATATGAACTTTTCTAGCACTTGGGACTGTCCGCAGACGAAATCTTGTCGTAAAAAATTTCATCAGGGCGATTGCCGGCTCGAACGTAAGAAAAACCATGATTTGCACAATAAAACTTATGACACACATCGACCAACTAATAATATCTGAAATAATCAGAATTCTCATCATGGCACAAAGATCAGACCGACACCTAAACGAACGGAGCGTGGCAAAGCCAAGAGGGCTGTGGGGTTGGTTGGGTATCGATGAAGTTTCACTGATCGCAGCCGGTGTCCATATTTGTCCATTTGTGCAGCACAATTGAATCGTCATGTCAAGCTGAAAAGCAGCAATTTGCACATTGTTAGCTGCGTCATGGGCCAACGGCAATGTTGTGCACTGCTTCAACCGTGGAACTGGTCTCATCGATAACTTGAAGGGGTTCGCACTTTGCTGCCGCATGCTTTGATCCGTGTTGTCATGCCGCATGTGCATATTGTACCTGGCACCTCATCATTGCTGTCTGCTGCTGCTGCTGTGGTAGTAGCTGGCTGATTGATGCAGTGGCATTGCATTTTTTCGTAAGTGTGCATCGTTTCAATGCAAATGCAAATGTGATGCAATAATGCAATGCAATGCGATTTTCAAAGTGCAGCAGACGTGATGTATCGATATCATGATGGTAGGTATTCGCACTTTGTATTCATCCATATTGTGAGGCCACATTGTTGCACGTGTGCATGATGCAATGGCATTGCATTTTGGTAACATATGTGCATTTTGAATGCAAATGCAAGTGCTGACAATGCAATGCAGTTTCCAGTGTCAAGCGAGTGATGTAAGCCCCTTGACAGCTGCTGCGTGAGTTGGGAAAAACATGAGGCCTGCTGTAATGTATAAATGTAATCATAGATAATTTCCATCATGATAGTATAATTGATATCGTGCACATACACAACAATAGATCACACATATGTACATGTTCTGCAATTTGCAAACGTACAATAATCTGTAAATGCGATGCAGTCATTTTGCGTAATAAGATGACACATATCATAATAATGTGGCGCACATTCCTTCGAATATTGAATTTGCTAAATTCCATGAATAAAAAACACAAAGTGTTGGCGAACATACCTGGTGGTACAGTGAAGTCCCATTGATCTTGGTCATTACGGGTCACTTTCACGGTCTCGGGCTGTAATTTCCATAATATTATTGAAATGAGCAAGAAAACATCTGCTGACCGAGCAGTGGTGTCGTTGGGAAATCAAAAAGTCCGGACACCGGATACCCAAAATCCAAAATTTTCGGATACCGGATACCCAAAATGAAAAATCTCGGATACCAGGGGGGGGGGGTTGCTCCCTAAAATAAAAAATCTCGTATACCCAGGGGGGTTGTTCAAAAAAGGCCAATTTGTTAGAGGAAAATCGAGCAAAATCGGTGTTGAAAGCGCAAAAAAATGGTCATTTTGGGGGTTATGCTTGCGCCAGCAAGCGATTTTGAGCATTTTGTGGGAAAAAAATGGGCGATTTTTAGTTTTTGGAAAAATTTTAGGGTAGGATACCCCTGGACAAAAAGTCAGGATACCGGATACCCCTGCGTGAAAAAATCAAGATACCGGATACCGGATACTAGGGTGGTAACCCCCCTTCCCTCCAACGACACCACTGTGACCGAGCGAAGTACGGCACAGCACGTCTATGCTATCCGATACTTTATCCTACTTGCTCAAATCATTAAACGAATACACCAGCTCGATCAGGGAACATGTCAAACCAAAAGATAGAAACCGATCTCAGCCGAGGTCGAGGTTGATGTTTACCGCTGACCTATCTGCCTTTCACAGTTAATGCTGTCTTGCAAGGAGGGTGTATTTTAATTACTATAGCAAATTTCCAAATTCGCTGCCGCACAGTAAAGTACGCCCCATAGTTAATGTCAGGTTCTAAACCCGAAAATCATCTTGTGAAACATTTAGACAGCCAACACACACGCAGCTTGCCAGCCAGCCAGGCAGCTGCGCGCAATGTTTCAGAACAGCGCATGGTTAGCGTTCGGGTTTATTACTTGACATTAGCTATGGGGCGTATTTTACCGTGCGGCAGCGAATTTGGAAATTTACTATATTATTTTATTTTTCTGCAAAACGAAGCATTATTGAATGCTCACTTTCGCCATTTTTGTGCCAACGACGAAACATTTGTCATCCGAAATTCAATATTTTGGATGTTCACGATCAAGAATATTACTATGCAACCAATGACATCGGAAGCTGCTTTTGCAGCTGGCCAAAAAATACGTCCTATCACATCTTGTTACAACGAACGAGGGCATAAATCGCCCAGTTTAATAAAAAAGATATCGAGTGAAATAAGTCTCACCTTGGCAAATTCAACTTTGAGCGTGCAACAGCCCGAGTAAATATCAGCGCCGTTCATCGCATGTTTCGCCTTTCTGGCCGCTTCGACAGAGTCGTATTCGACCAGAGCTTGCAGCAGCTGACGGCGAATCATCGCGATGCGCTTAACCTCACCGTACGGCTTGGCCACTTTGTAGATGACGTCCTGGAGAGAAAAAAACGTAGCTCATTTTATTGTGTTGGCCCAGAAACAAAGCACGTTATTATCGGCATTGTGTGGTATATATTAGAAACGGTGTGTAGTTCAATCACGAGTTCATGAGACGAATTTTTTGAAGTTGGCTTGTGCACATTCAATAATGTTCCGGTTCCACGTATTTTGAAAGAAAGAGAAACGCATGTATTTGGCAAAAACACGCTCTCCACCTCGGTGCGTACATTCCCTTCTGACTTCTAAAACATTTGTGTGTTGAACAACGGTGCTGTTCGCGTAAGCACGCAACAAATTGAGGTCAGCCAGCAACTCATCATGTCTCTCGTCCAATCTTTCTTTTGTCTGCGAAAACCCCTGTAACCGGCGCATTTTTTTTCTGGCCAGCAAGCTTTAAAAAGTCGCCATGAGCCTTCGCTGAACTAAGCACGCAACAAATTGAGGTCAGCCAGCTGGAACTTGACATCATCTCCCTCGGCCAATCTCTTTCTTCTGTTTTCAAAATACGCGTAATTGAACCTAGCCAACCAAGCTTTAAAACGAGTCGTCTCATTAGCTCGCGCTTGGACAATAAACGTCAGTTGGGCGCAAAGTTGAGGTGAAAGCTCGATCGAAATCTCGGTCGCTGTAAGCTCGGTGCAAACATGAACCCCTCCACGTAAATAGCAGACCATGTTTCATATGTTTACACCGAGCTAGGCGGGCTTCACAATGCATGCGCGTTTGCGCGTCAACATGTTGTGTTGAAGGGTAGTCAGGTTGACGTGCAAACGCGCATGCATTGAGAATTTGGCCTAGATCAGTTAGAAATACCCAGATACAAAGAAGTGCAAGGCAGGCACAGCCAGATTGACCACCAAGTTTGATATCGCCCTTGTTGCATTGTCTGGTGTCAGACTCGGTGATCATCAAACTTGGATATCACTCTTTTCCAGCAGACAAACAGACAATCAAGACAAAAAACATAATGCAACCAACCACATTAATCGGGTACTGCACATTCTGAACCACAACCAGAATAACGTTGTTCGGTTTTTCCGATTCCAGCCTGACATTGAACTCCATAAATTTTCATTCTGAAGAGAAAATCTGCACAAAAAACTTACCCCAAACGCTGAATATATTTGCTGGTGGAGTAATTGAACAGCGCCGGTTGGCCAGCTACATATATTTCGTTGCTGTGCGCGTACTCAATGCACGCTTTTGACCCGTCCAGCTCCTAGAGATAAAATTTGTGCTTTGTTAAACTTCACACACAGGCTGCACTCTTGACAACGGCCCTAACAGAACTAAACCATCGATCTATGTAGCTGTGACCGACCATTTGGCTCCCAATTATCACACCAACGATAACAAAACAAGGATTCCAGACTGAATTCTTGAACTTTACTCAAAATTCAGTCACCTCGAATTCCACAAGAGCCATGCGTTTGTTCGGCATGCACGTGGCGTAGGCGATGGTCCCGAAGTGCGATAACGCCTCTAATAAATCAGCCTCGGTCGCCTTGAAATTCAGGTTACGCACGTGCACCACGATCGAAGGATCCGGGTGCATCGGATCGATGTCCGGGTCCTGGAACTAAGCGGACAAATGGCGTTTGATTACTTCGGAGCAGGAAATTGATTTACTTATTTTTTATTTGCTTATTTGTAGTTTTGCACCCACAGCGCCAGGCCAATTGATTTATTTTCTTGTTTATAACGCTTGTTTCATCCATTTGTCGTGTGTAAAAATCCCGAAGTTCGAATCGCGTGAAATACCCAGCACAAGATTTGGCTGAAACTGTTTGTTGCAGCCCCAGCGAGTTCTGCCCGTTTCTACCGGTGTACAGTCAATATGGGTGTACCTAAATACCAAGTTTCCTCAGACATGAGAGTAAATCTTACGGCTCTCATTAGACAACATCAGAGTTCAACAAGCGAATCAATCATCAAAAACGCAATTGATGTTTTCCAGAAGACGTCAATTCCGGGAAATTCTTAGCACCTGATCAGCTACGTGCAACGCCAACAGAATCGAAACTGAAAACAAAAAAAGTAACCAACCCTTTTCTGTCGTTTATACGGAGGCAAATCTGATTCGTCCCGTTCGTAGTCACCGGTCGACGCCGGTGCACCTCCGTTCTGCTCTTCGGCCATTTTTTTGTCGAAATTGGCAATTGGTTATCTGTTACCAATGTTTAGAGTTATCTGCTGAGATTGGTTCACCAGATTTTACATGCGATATTATGCGTGCAAGGCACACAAACTGGATAGAACCACCAGAACTCACGCGCACGCAAATTCGATAGCGAAACGACTCGCAACGTATTATAACTGATCATTCTGTTTATAACCAGCCAGTTCAGATATAATATAGCAATAATTTAGGAGTAAATGATGATGATAATACTTGTACAATGTGTGACAGTTTTGTGCAGCAATAATAAATAGCAATATAATTGTGATGACGACAATCAACATTATAAAACACAGATTTCGAGGGACTCAGGTAGATAAGATTCAATCCTTAGCGAAAACAGCTACGATTAAGCTTCTAATATAGCAGCAGGCTCGATGAAATAAAAGCTTCTGAAGAGAGAGAAAGAGGTTACACGGTTTGGAAAGCCGACATAAAAACAACATGTACAAAAAACAAAGACGACAAACTTGAAAAAATACAGCAATTTTCTAGGAATCATATAAAAGCGGCCAATATATTTATAAAACGGGCACCTAATAGCAGTAGTAAATCACCAGTTCTCAGCAACATAAATAGCGCAGAATGCAACGGTTTGATTTTAGGTCAGATATGTGCAATAATAATTAGAAGATAACCTGTATTCCGGAGTAGTTAGGGCAAAATTATCCTGTCATGTAATAATAGATTACTACAATACAATCAAGTATAGTGTGGGAACAGTCAGCAGCAAGCAATATGTGGGCATTTTGTGTTTTGAAGCAAAATTTGAAATTGTGTCTGGGGATAAAAGCACTTGATCAACAAAATAAGAAATAATCCTAAAAAGCAGGAACAAGTAGAGTATAGAGAAAGAATAATAGATGATAACACAGTCTTGCAACCTTGACA
Source organism: Rhynchonema sp. JSB1_4 (assembly GCA_030248065.1). Taxonomy (NCBI): domain Eukaryota; kingdom Metazoa; phylum Nematoda; class Chromadorea; order Monhysterida; family Xyalidae; genus Rhynchonema; species Rhynchonema sp. JSB1_4. The sequence goes on from JASAMV010002867.1 coordinate 20,340, forward strand.
AAAAAGAGCACAGATAGAGTAAACGTCAGTGAAACATAAGCGGCGAAACATTAGAAAATACGATGAATCTGTTGTAGCTGTAAGAGTATTGAAACAATAGTAGGCTGAAAAGTGACGAAATAAAATATGCAAAACAGCAAATTAACAAGAAAAACGATCATTGAACGTACAGATACGACAGAACAAAATGAATAGGTAAACATTTATAGTCAGTGATAATAAAAATGGTGGCGCATAAATAAATTTTCCACGCCAACCAAAAAAGAAACGGACTAAAAACCGGTGCCACGCCAAGCGTCATAAGCCGATCACAACCAAAATCAATCGATAAATCATAGAATCAATAAATATTAACAGAGATAATCACTGCACGACGCAGCATCGACCGAGTTTACTAGTCCGGCTGCCTTCGGCCCCAACCGGTTGTTCTGAATTCGGAGACCTGAATCGATGCCTTCGTTCGCCGGGCTCGACAGCGATGCCCCCTTGAACATCAGGGGACCTGGAATTCGACTGATTGTTATTGGTGGACGAGTAGTTGCGCGGCCCATTGACGTTGTTGCCCATTGACTTCAGTGGAATATGGCTCGGACTGACGGGCGTGTCGCCTGGAAAAAGTTGAAATACAGATTGTATTATGATTATATTATACATTATACATGTACATTTGATTATACAAACTTGTATTATGATTTTGAATACATCGGAGATTCAGCTCAAATGAGCACAGCATGGCGAGAAAGAAGTTCGTTGAGAAAGTACAACCATATGCCATGCCGGTGTATTTCGCAACGCTACGGGATGTTTGAAAATTGATGATTAGGCAATGCATTCGAGGAAATTTTCCACACCTGTTGATCGAATGCAACTTTCCAATCACAGTTCCAACAGTGTGAAACCGATTTTTAAAAACATAAATACCGAACCCAAACAAAAACCAAAAAAATCGTTTTCACATACCGTTCTTGTCCCTCTGCTGATCGGGCACTGCCGGCGCTTGTCTGCTTTTGCCGCCTTTTAGTCTGCCGAGCCCCCTTCTTTCGGGCGGCTTGGGCGGCAAATCGTCCCTCAACGGGGTCAAGCTCGAGGACGGGTTCACATCGTCATCATTTCCATTCACAATGATCAGATTCGGACCCGGAATCGATCCAGGCCCCCCGATGTGATTTGGTTGTTGATTGCTGCTGGCCGGCTTCATTTGTCTCAGCCAGTCCGTCGTGCCCGCTGTAGGTGCAGTGTCGGGACTGTCCGCTTCTTGGGTACCGTTCGTGTATTGAAATCGTTCGCCTCCTGAGGAGCGACCGGCCGTTCGACCACCACTTGATGGGGCACCACCAGCCCCACGACGTTTTGGTGCGCTGCCAGTGGCCGTTGCTTGCGAGTCGGTTTGCGATGACGACTGAAATGTTATTTTGATTACTCTATTTTAGCACACTTTTTGCAGTTTTGTATCTTGTTGCACTGCGCGTCGTTGTCCGAAGCAGTGCCGTTCAACGCACCTCTCCTCATTACATCTTTGTGGGATAGTGGCCTTTGTAGTGAGTGACCGAAACATAAAGTGATCTCTTTTCTGCTTTTTTGTTCCAAAATTGTTGCGCCCCTTCCTTGTCATCTTGTCCGTGTCATGCATGTCAACCTATAAATTTTCATCACCGCACTTTCCCTTAAGGCGGCTGGCAGCAACTATATTTCAAAAGATAACGCTACCCATCACTTATCACGCATATAATCGCCCCAGAGGCCAGGTATCACATACAACAGCCTCCCTTTTTAATCAAACCGACTACCAAAGGCCACCATACCTAATGGAGCCTCATACATTTTGTATAATTTCCACCTGTTAGGGCATGTGCGTGCGCAAAACTGCTGATGATTTTTTGTGTGACGGGTTGACTTGTTTGTGGCTGCAGCAAATTACGCACACGTCCGATGGGTGAGACAACACAATTTGCAAACCGTCGTTTGGCAGCGCACAGCAACACGTTCATCATGCACATCAAGGTTTCGTCTGTGGTTTTCAGACAGTTTGGCCGTTGTTACTCCCTTCAAACGCAAAGTCCTCATCAATGGCGGATCCAGCTTTTAGCCAGGGAGGAGCAGGAGCCAAATCCAAAAAGTCATTTTTATATTTACAAAATGTGACAATGTGCGCGAAGCGCGCGAAATTTTGACTCTTTTTACGCGCACAAGAGCCGAATTTCACTGAAAATGGGTGTATCTGACACGCGAAGCGCGCGATTTTTGGACTTTTGAGGTGTATTAGATTGAAAATCCGGCGATTTAGGGGGTTCTTGTTCCTTCGTCCTTCCGAAACAGTGGCCCCTTTTCAGGGGCCAAATGAACCAAAGGGGGCATGGCCCCTCCTCCTGGATTCGCCTTTGGTCCTCACATGTCGTATCTTCCACACAGGCACGCAATTTATCCCAATCCACGAAACACTTCCTCGCACGCGTGCCGCCACCACCCCCTAATGACTTCGCACATACACACGCAGGTTACCCACAACAATTCGGTGTCACTCTATTACGTTTTTCGTATCTTGCCAGTGCCAGCCAGCAAGCGCTGATGAGCATTTTAACAAACTTCAGTGTGTGGTCGTTGGAATGGTAAAGAGCCGCCAACAAGTAGGTAGGTCGTCAGTGCAAACAAAAACACACAGCAGAAAGAAAGATGTACCATCGTTTGCGTAACAGATAACGGACGCGGTACATGCACATTTTATGAGTCAGCCCCCGCCCATCACCGCTCATAGCTCACGTCACAATCACAAAAATTCCAACCAGCTAGCCAGTGCAGGTGATAAAAGATAAAACAACAACAACAGCGGGACACGGCAGCGGCAGCAGGCGATATTGTGCATTAGTTGGTTTTTCTCACAGCACGAACTCGGACGCACAAATGTACAACGTCTCAATGCGAGAATGTAAATCTGATAACCAGATTATGCAATGAAATGGTGCTGTATTGAACGATACAGAAGGTCGAATGCAGTTGTCTTGTCCCCTGCCCGATCGCGCTACTTGAGCGAGCGCGCGAACTGAGACACAGAGGCTGGCAGATGAAGCCATCCAGCACTGGCAGGCTAGCTGACACAAACCTTTGTACGTGCAAGTGCAAGGGTACCCACCTGTGGAATGTACTGAACAATTCACCTGTTAACGCCACAAAAACCATCACAAATGCAGTGCTGAACCCAACATGTACATACGTATTGGAACGGTATGTGCATGCCTGCTGCGTTGCTGTCCTCCTGCGAGCGTGCAATAATCTTGCTTTAGCCCCCGAAGGCAAAAAATCAATAAAATTATCCTCCGTAGTGATAGCTAAAGCCAAAGACAACATGGCCTGTTTGATGGTCAGCCTCGGCTTACGTATATGTCAGCGTGGATAGTCTTGAAGGTGTACCTTGTTGCTTGGGCTCATGAGCGTTCCTTCAACACTATTGCCTTGCACGTGGCGCTGCATCGAAACCCACAGCTGACCAGCATACTGTCATAACATCATACCCAACAAACACTGCGGGACCCCGTCCGGTATCAAACAGGCACCCTTGTGCCTGTCTGTTTGCATTACAAATTACGACTAATCACGTCAAAACCAAAAATACACACCCACTCATGTTCCCTGCAAAAGAACGCCGGCCACTCAATCGCATACGGTTGCTACCAGCCGGTAGCTTCCTCTTGAGGATTTGACTAAGTGTACAACAAACAGGCGTCTTACATGGTCCTTCTCCTTCTTCTCACATCTAATGGTTGCGTCAGTGGAATTGCGTCATTTTACAAACGTTAATGTACGTACTGTGGAGGTTGTCTGCGGATTCAATTCACCTGCTGCGTTCTTACCCACGCCCCACGCCACATGGACACCACTAGCGGCTCAAGATTGTGTGAACATGGATACGCGATACAGGGCAAATTCAGGCGAAGGAGCACAATGGACAGTGTCTCGGCCCAGAGGGCAATACATCCAGCGGCACACGCAACAAAGTGAAGCAGCTACCCAAACAAAATAAACAACAAGCAACAAAAAAATGGGAAAAGAAAGCGCAAATATGAATATTGGCAGCGACAGAAAACAGGCAACGGACAGGACCTCTTCCGATTCTTCCTCCAGTGTTACGATCGTCACACCACTTCGATCCGCAAATGTTTGACCGTCTGACGCGGCATTCTGTTGGTCCGCCGTTGCCTTCGGATTGTTGGGATCGTTCTAAAAACTAACACATGTGTGTGTTTTGAATTGAAGCAACGAAAAATGCAACAGAAGCGCGATACGCATGAGGGGTGGTTATGCAATTGCGTATTTGTCACAAGTACATGTCGGTTCCAGCTAGCCACATGAAAAGCGCGAAACACACATGAATTAGCAGAGCAGCAGACCACTAGGACGAAAACGCGGTTTGGTTTTTTCCAAGTATGTACATGATCGATAATCTTTCTGCTTGCAGATGAAAGCAACACAATTTTCGAACACAAAAAGCTGAATTTACAGACAGCCAGTAAGTATACCAACAGTCGGCGAGTAGCAAAACGCAAGCACTTAAAATAGACAATACATAGAAATGCAGACGAATGCAAAACAAAATCAAACAAAAAAGGAAACTTCCACGAAACGGCACCTGATCAAACTCGGTCGACCAACTGCGCATCAGATCCGTGCTCTCGCGTCGCGCTTCGAGCCGCGCCAGTGACATGCCCGATCGATCCCTCAGACTTAGACGACGAATAGCGCCTCTGGAAAGATATTAGGTTTTTTTATTCAATTACCGCACATAGTGGCCCTTTATTATGGTGAAACCCATAATGTTGTGGTGTGTGAAGAGTCTTCACTGAAGACTGGCAGTTTATTGGTCCCCAATCTGACGCCAATGGTGCATCTGCTTTTCCAAAAAAATGAACTCTTTGTGGTGACCGAGAATCGGCGCACAGGGCGCGAGCAATTCACCGCATGGGTTGACCATAGTTGTTGGCACATATTTCCCAGCTCCGATTGAATAAAATGTCGCATTCGCATATAATTATGGTTGACACAAAAAGAGTCATTTCCGGTGCAATCTATATTTCACATCTAAAAATGGTGACGTCGCAAATTACCCAGGTTCAAATAATGTAACATCAGTGAGTGTTGCCTGTTTCGGCCGGTTTGACGGGCGAGGTGCTAGGCCTCGTAGGTGCGAACACCTGTCCAATAAACCTCCAAAAAGGACCTCGAGCAGATCTTATTGTTCGAGTAAAACATCACTGCTCCACACGAAAGTGCAAGCCAGTGAGAGAGGGCAACGGGTAATTAAACCACAAGTTACACGTACAGTCAAAAACCAAGACCAACCTCGCAGAGAACGAGCTTTCCGCCTGCGGCTGTTGTGGAGATTCGAATTTGGATATCGGCTTGCGTCTGAAACGAAAGAACATGTTTACCACCATCAAATCCAGGATATTTTTTGTTGAAATTCGATCACTTGCCAATGGCAGGCTAGCCGGCACATTCTACTTGCCAATTTACTTGCCATAGTCCGTTAGTACTGAAAGACCCCATGTTTTAGCAAACAAATACTCAGATCAAATCAACGGTCAGCTAAGACTGGATTGGAATCAGTCACATCTTTTGCATAAGGATGTTTTCGAAGAGTTATTGATGTTAGCACTGCGGTCGGGCAGCGTAAAGGTCGGTCCCCTAAACATAATAAAGAACGGTCGACCGGAGCTATTGATGGCACAAGCAAAACTCAAAAATCGAGCAACACCAAAGAGATTAAGTGCCGAACGACCAACACAGGACGTTGTTGGCCGATGTCTTCAGTGACCAATTGTGCAACTGTCGCAAAACATTCGCTCGCTGGCAATCAACCAACCAACCAACACAAAATTTGATCAATATCCGGATTCCCTGTGTTGCACGAATGCCAAAACTCCAAAAAAAAACCCAGCACAAATCAACCACGACGACCGACTTTCTCGATTGTCGCCTGCTGTCGCGTGACCCGAACGCGCCCACCCGTTTGCGCCTGGCCGCCTCCGCCTGCAACGTCACGATCACGGCGCGTGTCGTGTCGTCTTCGCACAGTTCCAGCGGCGTTTCGCCCGATATTGTCTTCGCGTTCACGTCGGCGCCGTACTCCGCCAGTAACTCGATGATGTCCGGCTGCAAAAAGTCACTTGCCAAAAAAGGCTTCACATGGCAAACATAATCACCACTGTTTTGGCACAAAAAAACAAATAATTGTTTTAGTGCAGTGGAACAGGATTGACTGACGATGAGTCAGATTCATCACCGACTTTTGCAAAGCAGTGGGCAGTCGTCAGTCAACACTGTGAAACGCTTCGTGAAACGAATGTTCTTCAACAACGATATTCCTTCCTGTCTCGTACCGCACCACAACTATAGTAAATTTCTAAAATCGGTGTTCCACAATCAAACACGATCCATAGTTAATGTAAAGTTCTAAATCCGAGCCCTAATCACGCGCAGTTCTGAAACATTGCGCACAGCTGCATGTATGCATGGTGCCCGTCAAGCGTTGATTCTCCGGCGTAGAACTTAACATTAACTATGGGGACGGCAGCGAATTTAGAAATTTACTATACCGCTCTGTTTATCAATGTGAATGTTTCCCGCTGTAACAGTCGAAGGCCAACAATGTCACTACACGCGTGCAAAGAGAACGAACTGCAGGCATCGGACGGCTTCCACCAGTGCTGCGGCTACTTTGGCGGGGCGGGCAGGGCACATACATAGGTGGAAAATTCCGGGGCGGGTAGGGGGTAGTGTACCTGGAATTTTGGGGGGGAGAGATTTTTCGGGGCGAGCAGCGTACCACACAAATTTTTTGGGTGCCTATTTTTATGTGCTACAAGGTACACATGTCTCGCATAGCGCGCTACTTTTTGCACCTTTAAAGGTTTCGGTCGAAATATGGGCATTTTTGACCGAAAAATGGGCATTTTCAGGGCAAGATCGGGGCGGGTAGAGTACCAGAGCGGGGCAGGTAGGGGGTAGGGCACGCATTGGGTTGTTGTCTTCTGGGGCCCCCCCCCCAAAAAAAAACCCAGCCACAGCACTGGCTTTCACGAAAGAGAGCGAGTCACAACAGACATCCAACTGCACCAAACCTGAGCCCAACATGAAGCGGCGTGCATCGGCTGCCATAAATCATTATCCCGCACGTTTGGCGGCACGCCACATCTGAGCAGAAATGCCACCACGTCGTAGTAGCCGTGCGCGGCTGCCGCGTGCAACTGCAAAACGATTAAGGAAGGGATAAATACATCATATGAGACATGCAAATGTATTTATTTTCATTCGAAAAAACTTCTAAAACTTACAAATGTGCCGCCATCCATGTCTCGCTCATCGAGCGGTTTATTCTGCTGATGCAGCTCTTTCATGTCGTTCAACATTTTTCGCTCGCAACTGCTCCGCTCCTGATCGATGTCCTCCTGCAATATTTTATTTTTTATTATTTTTTCTTTTTTATCCAATCCCTTTCCGGTTTAAATTTGGTTGCGAGCTTTTCCAAGAACATTTACGCAGCTGCAATAATACCAGTTTAGTGGATGACTGATCCAACAAACAATAATAGTTATTTAGTCCATCTCGCATGCAGACTTGGTACAGCTCCAAAGCTACGACGTATAAACACACCGGCTACACTTACACAGTGCACTTTTCATTAACCATCTGTTACCACCGTTGGCGAACATGAAAAACTACTCACGCAAGGCTCGCAGGGTGAATAACGAAGCAGATGCATGACGCAACATATGCAACATGATTCAGTCCACTTGAAAGGACACCACAAATGCCATTTTCGACACACCTGGGTGATGCCTTGTTGCGCCATCTCAGATTCTATCAGATCCAATGTCGCGTCGTCATCACAAATGTCGTAGGGCATGTTGCCGTCAGCGTTCACAGCCATCAGATTAGCACCACTGTAAATGGGCAACTGTTAAACAATATGTGAGAAAACAAAATTATGATTACTTGAGCGTCGCGTCTGGTGCAAAAGTTGGCGGACAAAATTTGACAGCCCGAAAATTATTTTTTGTTAAGAAAAAAGAAACTATTTTTTTTGTGCTGGTCAAAACGAAAATACTGCCACCAGATCACAACTGTGACGCAAAATAACGGACTGTGCAAAAAATGACGAAATATGAATCGCCAGAACAATTGACGCTATTTTGCGACGTGTAGACATGGACGAGAAGAAAATGAAGTAATAATTTCAAAAATAAACATGACATGAAGATTATAATTATGATTAACCTTATAATAAAAGGACTAACTGGGCAATTAAATGCTGCACAATGTTTTTGTGCGCACAACACGCGGCCGCATGCAACGGCGTCCACTGTTCGGTGTACTGAGGAGAAAAAAGGAATGTTCGATAAA
>JASAMV010002868.1:0-45170 GCA_030248065.1 Rhynchonema sp. JSB1_4
AAAGAACTTAACCGAATGTGTGTTGTCCACATGCGTTACTTTTCGTCTATCGGTTCTCCATTGTCACCGATGTGCATTTGATTGCCATTTTCTCTTTCAGAGATTCGAATCGACAAAGATCTGATGCGAAACTTGGTGATCGGACTGTTTTTGTGCAACGTAATTCACGGTTTGTTGCTGGCACTGATTGTGACCGGCGTACAGAGCTGGACGTGCACAAATCTCGGATGCATAGTAACACGAGCAACATAGATACGATCACCAAGTTTGATTCCGACCGGATGTATTCGCGCTTGCACATTCCCATAGTTGTTCGATCGGCTGTGCGGTGTCGCGATGGATGCGTTTTTCATGCATCTGTGCACTTTGGTGTTAACACGGGTAGTCGACCATCTGAGCACGGCCAATATTGGTTCCAGTGTGTGCTCAGCGAATTCATGGGTACCGGGTGTTGTTCAGAAATACTGGTGCGTTCGTTGTACGGACGAACAATGGATGCCCAGGAATTTTGTTGGTTAGTTGTTTACGCTCTATCCTCTACATCTATTTGAATGCATCCATCCGACGGCTTGATGTCTACCGCACACAGTGATAATTAGGAGTTCGGGATCGGGGCAACCAACAAGATTGACATCCTCATCCTTTCTCTGTACAGTTCACCCATGATCCTCCGTCGCGTTTGTGAAGATAGGCTTGATCAGTGATTAGCTACCTGGGCGCGGCGGCAACCTACTGTACCACCCAAAATGTGGGGCGGCAACCGACCTACTGTACCGGCCGAGTTAGCGGGAGGGGTCATCCGGGAACTTGGTTTCGGCTTCGGCCTATACTTAATATTAGTGCGCAGCAGTGGTGTTACTCGAGCAATAAGATCTCCTCGAGAAGCTTTGTGGAGGTCAATTGGCCAGAGATGTTCGCACCGACGAGGCCTGCCACCTCGCCCGTCTGTGAAAAAAGGCCACATTAGGAAAAACTCACTGCTGTTACATTATTGTAAACAGCAATGTTTCTATCTTCCGATGGACAAGCCACATGAACCTCGGAAAGGATGAGGAAGTAGCCAATCATGTACCCGACACCTACAATTTTTCCTGCCGACACCCGACACTGTCCTATCCCCAGTATTAATGGGACGGTCAACAAGAAGTTGTGGACATCTTTAAAATCAAAGAACAATTCGTAACCGAGCTCCTTTAGTTGAAAAAAAAACAGCACGTTTTCTACAAAAGCCCCCAAAAGATGTTATCACGTGATTACCAGGTTTGCGTAACACACTCCACTCGCAAGTTTATGGTCAACATTTGGTGCTCGATACGGTGGTGCCTGCTCTTGTTGGACATTTCAACAATTCTAATCCTTCCAAGGCCCTGGTCATATCATTTCACGGCAGCACCGGAACCGGCAAGAATTACGTCAGGTCCGTTTTCAGTTCGAACGTGTTTCTGAGATTTCTGGGTGCTCGTGGCACACTGGGACCCACTACATAAGACCGTAACCGAGGCACAGGCTTTGGCTGCACCGCACAGGCCCCTATCAGTACACTCAGTCAGTGTAAGCCTGGTCCTAACGACAATTGTTAGCCCAGGGTCCCCATGTGCAACAATCCCGTGCAGAGGTGCACGAATGCATTCCTGAGTTTGCGAATTTGCTATTATCGGAGGATAATCCTGTTTATTCGTTTGTTGCAGCAGCATGATCGCCCGACACTTGTACGCCGGCGGACTAAATTCGTCGTTTGTTCACTTTTTCGACGGCCCAAGGCATTTCCTCCATCCTGAGCGCGGCGAACTCTATGCGGTCGGCGATCATCTTTTTTTTCGTTTCGTTGTAATTTTGCTTCAGTGTGTGTGATGCTGATTACGCGGCCTTGCAAATTCAGAAACAACTGCGTCGGACAATCATTGCTAACCAAAGGCCCACCTTTCAAATTCAGGACCAATTGCATCAATGGATCGTCGGCAACGTCACTGCGTGCCCGCGATCGTTATTTATTTTCGACGAAGTTGACAAACTCAATCCGCGTGTGTTGGAAGCTATCAAACCATTCATTGATCATTACGAGACGCTGGATGGCGTCGACTTTCGAAAAAGTGCATTCATATTTTTGAGGTTGGAACTTAATTGGCTGGTTGCCACACGTCTAGGTATACTAGATCAGTGAGACTTGCTATACACTGCACATTTTGATTGATATCTTGAGCCTCAATCTAATTCACCGTTCGACGATTTTGAATCAGAAATTGAGAGAACGGGTGATATTTTCGAAACGGTGTAAAGGTCAGTTTGGTGTAAAGGTCGGTGGAAAGCTCGGTCGACAGCTCAGTGTGATAGACCTCGGTGTAAACTTGAAACATTCCACGTTAATAACAGGCAATGCTTCACGTTTACACCGAGCTACGCCGACCGAGCTTTCGACCGAACTTTACACCGACCTTTACGCCCAACTGACCTTTACACCGTTTCGAAAATTCCACCCAATATTTCTACGCGAACTCGAATGATGTTTGGAAAGTGCCTGCATTACAGCAACACCGGAGAAACCGATATAAAGAACGAGACGCTGCACGCGCACAACACTCTGAAGACGCGCGATTCAATTGGTCTCAATGACATGGAACGCGTGATCATAGACGCGGCTTTCAACGAAACAGGTCAACCTTGATGTCGCTCACGTTGTTGTTTTGTTTGGGGTCGTTGGTTTTTTTGTGCGGAATCCTTTAACAATCTTTAACGAAGGCCTTTGCGCTTTCCTGGCGTCATCAGGGTTGGGTGTGCCCGGCCACGTAAAATGTTCAAATAATTTTTAGATAATTTGTTGACAAATGTAAATTCGAATTGTTCAAAAAGTTCTCCCAGACTTACAACAGACAAAACTTTTTCGCTGGCCGAATTCACAGTCATAAACTGCTCACATGAACAAATACCGTGACGCCATCAAAGTTGTTGGGCGGCCGAAGTGCCCGCCTGGTTATTATCTTTTCGTTGACGAAATGAAAATACATCAAACCTCCACATGCAGGCGGTCTTCAATACAGCACGCTGATCAGTCGTCATCTGATCGATCATTTCATCCCTTTCCTGCCGTTGACGCGTGAGCACGTACGATTGTGCATTCGTGACGACATGTTGTTGAAAGGCATGCAACCGACCGAAGACCGAATCACACGCGTTGCTGACATGCTGCAATATTGGCCGAAGGAGCAGCGACTGTACTCAACGTCCGGGTGTAAACGCGTGGCGCATAAAGTCAACCTATTGATTCAAGTGTACGAAGATGAGCGCTAGCTCTTAGGCGATGTTTCACACAACCATTCTTAATGGGGGTAGAATTTAAGAAGCGGGAGAGTGGAGAGTTGCGTGAAAGTTGGCAACGTTCGAAACAGTACAAGCACACGTTACACTGCGTTGTGACGTGTGTGTAAGATCAAAATTACTTGCGTGCGGCGGGCCGCTTTCACGCGCGACTGTGTTGTTTTGGTTGGAGTGTGCTACGTTTCCAGCGTTATTTGGACTTTGAAATTGAACGCGAACGGTTCCACTCAACTTCCATTGCGCTCGACTCTCCAGTCCACCGTTTCGTGAATTCCATCGTTATCAAACTGACTGATTCGGTCGGATCTGTCTTGGTCATCAGATTAGTTTCAACGTTGGATATTTTGAGTATTACTTACTAATACCAAAATAGATCCGATCCCTTCACCAGGATTGGCACGAGCCTCAACTTTGTTAAGGGCGCCCTTAGTCATAGTGGAAAATGGAAATGAAAAAATAATCTATGTTCAAGTTTTCCATTTCCATTTTCCAGTATGACTAAGGGCATACTGGAAAATGGAAATGAAACTGCAGCAGTCATGTTTTGACATGTGACAAAACATTTTCTGTTCCGCTCAGTTCTCGCCGCTGATTGGTCAGATTTTACACAGAAAACGTTTTGTTTCATTTCCATTTTCCGATATGCCGTTAGTCATGCTGGAAAATGAAAATGGAAATGGAAAACTTGGACACAGATTATTTTTTCATTTCAATTTTCCACTATGACTAAGGGCGCCCTAATCTGGGGACGTTTCAGTACTGCGTTGTCCTCTATTCTTGTTTTCTTTTCTCATTTTGCATTGTTTTGCTGCTCTGCCACTTGTACATACTGCACGTGTATTTATTCCTTATTCTCTTGCTCATAGATCAGCAGACTCCATGATATCAGAAGATGCTTTTGCGTCAAAAGCATTCACTTATGATAATTTGCTTGTGATTTTTATAATATTGCCACGTTGATATTAACGGGTTTACAATGGACTGTCGCCTTTTTGCTGCCAAAATCTGGTCTCATTCCTGTGAACCAACCATGATAATGTGATTTATTTGTTGAGCTTGACAATGAAGTGCCAAACATGTTCATAGGTGGCCCATGTTTTGATCATATGTCCACTGGTCCTTGTGTGTCCCGAACTGCGTCAACAATGCGCACTATTTTTTTGCATTTCGAACTCTGCATTTGTGCATGATCAACAACCTATGGACTGTTCAAAAGTAGTTGTTCAGTTCCCATCACTCAATATTATTAACAAATTGTGAGACCCATTGTGCGTGCGCCTTCGAGGCGCGGATAGAAATCTTCACGAACGGCATCCACGTTGCAGTGCGGGTTCGAACTCCACCGTGACCTCAAAGTTTAAAGTTGAACTTTTCTTAAAATCTTTTTTCTGTGGACGGCAGGTCTTCCTGCCTAATGCCTATGCCTAAAAGGCAGCCTAAGCCTGCCAGCGAAAGAAGAAAGGACGTTGGTGCTGTTCGTGTCTCCATGTGCTTGAAATGTTAATGCGGCCTTGTGTGAAACTATTTCTATTCTTTTCTGGCACGCCTGCACCGATGCATGCACATGCTATGCGTTCGGTGTCGCTGTGCATTCTGCTGCTGTTATCCGACCATGTTTGCACTGCCGAATTGATATCAGTGCTGTTTTCGGTTGGCTCGCTATTCGCGGGTGGTGGGGTGTGGGTGGCTGTGCAGAAGTACAAATGTCACATCTACGAATGCTGTCAGGATGAACGCTGGATGCCCAGAAATTTTACTGGTTGGTGTCGTCAAGGGGAACTTTAGGCTCAGATTCGCTGAATTATGGTGTTGCGAAAAAATAACCAGGTATCCAGTTCCATTGTTGTTGCATTCTTGCGACAGCTGTATATTGTTTATTGCCATTGCCATGTCGCTTTTAACTGTTGCTTCGTTCCGTTCTTTATAAACGAAACGTTTCTACTGTCCATTATCATATCAGCTGGCTATCGTCACCCGACCATTATATAACCACATCAGTGTGAGAAAACCGGGAAGCTACTTTCGCAGACCATGTAGAACTGAACCCACCGGTGATTACACGTACACGCTCGACCAGCACTAACGCTTGAACGGGACACCGAAATTCCAATCCGGAGAATTTCAATTCCCATGGATACCGATTCTTATCGGGGGTTTATGGACTTGTTAAAATTGAGATTGCATGAGCTGCGATGCAAAAGCAAATATGACCGCCAACATGGTCTGGAGCAAGCCAACCATGACGAATATCAGAATTGTAGCTTATTTCGAACCTGACGCATCAATAATCTCGACAGGTCTGCGCAAAGCCTTCAACGCCCAGCTTTACGGTCAACATCTGGTCGTCGACACCGTGGTGCGTGCTCTAAGGGGCCATTTCGATAACGAAAGGCCGCGCAAAGCATTGGTGCTGTCGTTTCACGGCTGGACCGGGTGCGGAAAAAATCACGTCAGGTTAGTCGGGTTGGTTAACAAAAAATGTGGCACTGTTCGGATAGTGAGTTCGACTGTTTGGTTCTCTTGATTGGTTTCGCACGACTTATCGATGATATTGAATATATGTTGAATATTCGTTATGGTGACCGAAAATGCCTGGTTCTGATCTGGTAGACTGTACTTTTGTGCCGAAGAAGTATAATGCACAGCAGATACTGTCGAAGTCTCGAACCGCTGATAAAAAGAACCAAGAAAGGCACAAATAATCTGAACTGCTGTGAATAGTAAGTATGAACAATTAATCGCCGATTTGTTTTGCAGCAACATAATCGCCCGCCACTTATACACCAAAGGTCTACATTCATCGTTCGTTCACTTGTTTATCAGCACTTTACATTTCCCGCTTTCCGATTCTGCCGAAATGTATGCGGTTAGTGGATGAGAGTTGAGCTTGAGGTTCTCACACGTGTTTCGTGATACATTCTGAGTCTACCAACCTGTGAAACGAGTAGAACCCGAGTTTTGGTTCACTACAGTGGCGTACACGACCATACCGTGGCGGGATAGCAGTGGGCTAGTTTTTCACGAACTAATGCGTTGAACAATTTTGTGACCTAAACTGGGGGAAAGTCGTCAAAATCACAAGATTTTCACCGTGATCAATGCTACGGAAAAGTTTGAAATTCGCGCGCTTTGAGCGTCAAGCATACGTCCATTTCCATTAAAATTCGCGAACAAAATGTGTCAATTTTTTGCGCGCCACAGGATTCTATTGGAAGTCGAACAGACACTGGATAAAAACGATTTTTTGTTTAGCTCATAGTTCGTTTGAAACATGTGTACACCCCTGGTTAACCATGGAGAATGTACACCTCAGAGAGCACAAAAGAGCCGAAAACAGTAAGTAGGCGGCTGACGGTAGATGGGGCACCCAGCGTGTGTTTCGCTACATTCAGGCATTCAATATGTAGTGGTTCATTATTGAGAGGGCAGAGTGTATATCTAGGAAGTCGGGGGAGAGTTTAAGGGATCCGACCCGCGTTTCCGTCCGCTAAAAAGACAACCGACCCGACCAACAAAAGAGGGAGGAAAAAAAAAAAAAAGGGCACGGGGGGCCGCCGAGGGGGAAACACGAAAAAAAAAGAGAAGAAAACCCCCCAAAAAAATCCTAACAAATTCATACCACACATCACAACAACATCAAAAAAACACTCTTCCCCCCCACCCCCCCCCCCACCCCCAATCCCACCGCTCTGGAGGCGACTGAACAGCGAAATTGTTCAAGCAATCGAAATCAAATTTCATGAAAGCGTAAATGTGGTGAACACTTTTGAATCACACTTTCGTTCCCAATCTGAAATTGATCAAGTCCACCTTTCAAATTCAGGACCAATTGCATCAATGGATCGTCGGCAACGTCACTGCGTGCCCGCGATCGTTATTTATTTTCGACGAAGTTGACAAACTGAATCCGCGTGTGTTGGAAGCCATCAAGCCTTTTATTGACCATCACGAGACGCTGGATGGCGTCGACTTTCGAAAAAGTGTATTCATATTTTTGAGGTTGGGGTTCTGTGTTTCGTATTTGTAGTCGGTCGGTGTTGGCTGTTGTAATTGAGTTCCACTACACATACACACATTAGCTTTTGATGTGTCATTGTGGACCATTTGGGAGTGTACCCTCCTGTTTATCGTAACCTTGATAGTGAAACGTGACGGGTTTGTCCCCAATCGGACGCCGTGTCCGTATCTGCTATTGTGCGTAGTGAATATTTTATGGTGGCCGGACATTCTGGGTCTCGGTAATATCATCGCAGAGAAGGCAGACTGTCGTATATTTGTACGAGAAGACGGGTATCCGAGCCATAAAATTTGATACAAAATGCAAGCTGTAACAATCAATCTGTCTCGTATTTCTTCTCAACTGTTATGAAAAAAATCACTTGGATTTTCTTTTCAGCAATACCGGTGGCACTGATATTTCGCAGCACACACTGCAGGCATACACAGATCTGAAAACACGCGAGTCAATAAAACTGGTTGATATGGAACGTGTGATCACAACTGCTGCTTTCAATGAGAAAGGTGACGGGTGATGTTTCATTAGTTGAAGGAGGTTTTGTGCGGTGTTTTTGTGACGTGACCCGCCCGACTGTCACAGTCCACGTGTGGAGTGAGAGCCGTGCGTAAAACCAAATCTGTTGCAACGTGTCTTCTGTTGCGGCATTCTACCTGTTTCCACAGACAGGTCCATCAATGCAATTGATGACCAGCCCACAAACTGTTCAGTGATTTGCTTTCACGCACGGCACCAAACTGCATAATATTCATTCGTCTTTTTCCAGGTGGTCTCCAATTCAGCGCCCTAATCCGTCATCATCTAGTCGATCATTTCATCCCATTTCTGCCGCTTGCCCGCGAGCACGTGCGATTGTGCGTCAGAGACGAACTTGCCGCTCGCGGGGTTGAACCGACTGATGCCAGATTGACACACGT
Source organism: Rhynchonema sp. JSB1_4 (assembly GCA_030248065.1). Classification (NCBI taxonomy): domain Eukaryota; kingdom Metazoa; phylum Nematoda; class Chromadorea; order Monhysterida; family Xyalidae; genus Rhynchonema; species Rhynchonema sp. JSB1_4. The sequence goes on from JASAMV010002868.1 coordinate 8,245, forward strand.
TGCCGATATGTTGCAATATTTCCCGATGGATCTGCAACTGTATTCGAAATCCGGTTGCAAGAGGATCGCGCAGAAAGTTGAACTCATGCTACAGGAAGAGGAGGATCAACGATTATATGAAAGACAGCAAAGACAGCGCGATGCACATGGGTCTCGTGAACACGATGAATTGTGACCTAATGTTTCACGCGCTGACTACAGTTCGTTCTCTTTGTAATCGAGTCGCTGGTACCTTCGGTTCGCTCGCTGTTCACCATCATGATAGTGTTGCTTGGCGCTCAACACAGCTTGGACACTAAGCTCTTGGTCAGCTCGCCATAGGAAGACCGCTACAAAGAGAATGAAATGTACACAAGTGCATACGAATCGTTTTGCTTGGTGAAACAGCCCTGATTATTGCTTCCTAGCCTGCACAGGACTGTGATCCGCTACCCGCCTTGCTTCTCCTCATGCCGAGTGCTCATAATTCTTGTATCTCAGCGCGATATTTGGTTTGATCGACTACTTGCTGTCATTTTTCTGTCAAATGTTTTGAACTGCTTTATTGATCACCACTGTTGTTAATTTTTGTTCTTTGACATTGACACAAATTTTGACGACTTGGCACCTACGTACATATACTGCTATTATTTCTGATCGAAACTGTCAAATAAAGCAAAGCAACACAATATTCCCGCACTAGATTCCTACCGTAACCGAAACACTGATTGGAGCGTGTTTGTGCGGGCGCGTGTTGCAAATTGAATCAGTTAGAGTCAATCAGTGCACCATATGTGTAATTTGGCGCATCTCGTAAACCCATTACCGCGCTATCATGTCCATTTGTGATCTGGGAAGGGTTACTGTGCTGTGTGCAAATAACGTGGTGTTTTTTGAAACATCATTGAGCAAAATTGTGTTGGAAACAATAATACAAAACAGCAGCGGTAGCGCATTCTTCCCGCACTTGGCGTGCATGCACTCAAGATGCTCGCTTTGGGCTCATCGCCACACCGAATACAATATTCTTAACCAACCCTGCCATGATAAAGATTGCCATGATTACGGAGCCAAACTGCGCATATTTTGGCGAGAGAATTGCAAATTGTGTTAAGAGTGATTTTGACACCTCACCAGGCTTTTGGCGCACGTTGCCACTAATGTGCCCCTCAAATTGGCTTGATTTAACGCACGACGCACAGCACACAAGCAAGCTCTTGACCCCAAAACTAGTCGCGGTCCTTTTTGTGTGATTGGTTGGATACGTGCCGTGACCCCAAGCCTGACATGGATCCGGTACCGGAACAAGGTGCGGAATCGGAACAGCAAAGTTCCTTCATGAAACCAAATGGTGAGCTTTGCGCACCCTGAACCCCGACAGCAACGCAAACACAGACTCAAATCACCCACAAATCCCATAATCAGATTTATCGCAATTTCAAATCAGCGCCTGGCGCGTGAAAATTTAGCCAATAATCGCGCTTTGTACCACGCCAAAATAGCCTAATTTGAGGCGGTGCGCATCCGTTTAGTTCTCTGTGCGATACGATATATTTCTGAGCACTGCTGACTTGATGTTGCAAGGCGTCTGTGTAAAAAACAGCTCTTGATCTCGCATTTGACCAGTCCGTAAATCGGTCTGTGACAGCCAAAGACCGAGAAAAACTCTAATTCAATCACGGCCCGAAATCATTACAAAGGTGTTGCTTTGCGCTTGTTACTGATCTTTAGCGCGTTTTCCTTGTCTTGTGTTTTGTGTGCGAATTCAGGCCGACGAGAAAACGGCAGTGTTGCGAGTATACACAACACTGGGAAGTTCTTTTGTTCAAATGCTTTATCACCTACCGTAATCCAAACAATGCTGCATTATAGAGTGTAGTACAATGTCTTTTGTTTGCGCTCTCTTTGTCTATAGGGGTCTTATTGCATGTATGTATATGTATAGTTTGATTTGCAGCTGAACACCACAGCTTTGATGGTTGGGATAAAAACATCAATACACATTTACATATACAGCGGTTTGGTCAAGATGACGATTTTGTGGCGCGCTGGGATACTGTCGTCAGTGATTTTTTGGACATACATACGTACATACCAGGAAACATTAGCCACATGTGGTATTGCTTTGCTTGCACCTGTGGTATGGTGACCCATGGGCCAGCAACGGCCGGCCAGTCAGTTGATGTTTCACATAGGTGTTTGCTCGCAATTTTGAGCTGAACGAAACATGACCACCCCCGGACGGGGTCCCAAAGACGCCTTGCCCCTCGACCAAGATGCGCCAACAAGGCTTAATGCCACAATTTAATTGTTGATTCCGTGGTCGATCCATATTCAACCTGCCACTTAATTGCAATGTGATGCAAAATTCTTGTTCGCGCCGCTGATCAAACGAAACAAGCACAAAAACAATGAACGAATGAAACAAGTGTCTTGTGGTGGCGCAATGCCATTTATGTATATTCCTAATCCTTATTACCGATTGTGACATTGCGCAGTAGTAAGCGGTACATAAGTCAAAAATTCAATTTCGGTACATACAAATGATAAGCACCTACATGTAGCCAAAAAGATTTTGTTATCTCATCACGACTGTGCGGGCTTTTACGAAAATCTGTAGCAGTTATTTTGTGCTTTTCGAGCAATGTAATTGATCAAATTGTTGTTTGCCTAATTGACTAAATTACGGAATCTCACCAAACAATTTTAAACATGTGGAGCACTAAAAAGCTTTGTTGGCCAGAGATAAGATCTTGAGTTTCAAATGAAGGCTCCCCCCAGACCCCAGCTCCCGATCGGAGCGTTTGTTTCAACATTTACAGTAGATCAATTTCCGCCAGCCATTTGGTATGTGAACAATATTATAATAAAACTTGTTTCACGTGATTAGACCACAGCAATTTTTACGCTGGTCGAAATCGGAGGCATAAAATCAATCCTCAACACGTGACCGAGGCAGGACCGGACCGGGGCCAGTCCAAGTTTGAGACCGGTCCACGTTGATCACAGTGACTCACGTGCATATCACCTGTCCCTTGCCTTCGGCCTTACACAAGCACATGTACCATGCTCACTGAATTTACGGGTAACTTGGATAAATCTAATCAAGTTACTATAAGTCGCTGCCAGCAATTTCGTTTATTATGTTATTGCGTCCAAAACACAATAATCAATGTTCATTATTACATTATAAGGCGACGCCGTGCTTTGGCCATTGGAGTCCCACGGAATGCAAAGGTGAAAATAGGACGAAGTCCGTATGGGTACGCTCGCAATACACTCCATTCCCGGTTTTAGCATTTCACTTTGATTGTATTAGTGGTTTATTGCATTAGCAGACAGATAAGTGGATTTTAGTCGCTCAATGGTTATTCTTGTTTTGACTCTGGTGCGATGCTTTGAATAAGTTCGAGCTTCTCTACCTATGTATATTGAGCATTGAGTGGATCAGTAGAGCCACGCAGCTTTCGCCAATATTATTACGTCATCGTTTTATATTTTTATAAGCCATCTTGTTTTTGTTCGTTTCAACCTGTATGTACAGTATTCAACCTGCAAAGGGCGATGCACCAAAGGCATCGTATGGGCAAATGCACCATCTGACCTGACCTGACATCAGCAAAATGCACCGGACGAAACAAACGTGGTCGTTCGGGGTCAAAAATTCCATTGCTGTTTGTTCACAAAAAAACCAGAATTTCGAATTTGGTAAACATCATAATCAAGGGGTTCCCATTTTTAAAAAAAGTTCCACGCCAAAAGCGCAGTGACATAATAGTGCCAATATATGTGCATATATATACCTATACATTTCCCTTGGTTTTGTGCTGTGCATGCGCTGCAGTGCATACTGTACTACCGTATACCCTGCGTCAGGGTTGGAAAAAAAAATTTTTTTTAAACAAGTTTTTTTTTTAAATTTAAAAAAAATTTTTTTTAAATTTTTTAGAAAATTTTTTTAAAAAAAGTCTCAGATTCGGGGAAATTTTTACCAAATTTGAATAATAAAGCGCAAAATCGCGAAAAAATGCAACTTTTATTGACAAGTCACTTTTGTGACTTGGTTTGCTTCACTTATGAAAGGTGTTTACGCCATTTCGATGCGATCCAACAGTCTGTGCTTGTTATGGACCTATGATTGCTGTTCTGTGGTATCAGACACAACAGTTTGTGGTCGAATAAGCAAGATTCACTCATAAACCATACAGAATTGAGAATATAAGCTGCAGAAATACTTGTCGGGTCGCTGAATCAGTCGTATATGACCGACCCGATGGGGTATGACATCAAAGTACCATGTAAGTACATGCATGCTGTGTCTCATGTATCACGGGAAGGTATAATAACATCATTTGGGGCATCTTAGATACCAAATACATGCCCCAAAAGTGATTTTGTGAAGAAACTTTTTCGACCCTTGAGAAAAAATTGCAAAAAATAACCCCTAAAAAGGCCATTTTTGGACGTTTTAGAACATTTTGTTCCCCCGAAAAATTTAAAAAAATTTAAAAATTTTTTTGCCCAACCCTGCCCTGCGTAACGCTTGTGCCAGGCACCTAATGTGTGTAGCGCAGCACCATAAGAAAGATAGTGTGAAAATTGAAAGAAATTTCATCAAAAGCGACTTATCTCACGAACGATACAATATGCTTGCGCACAGATCACATATAATTTTGCCAGCGCATCATCAATCTAATAATAACCACTGCTTTCGTCTCCTACTGTGGTCCCGAAATTGAGTTTGGCAACACTTTTTCGGCGCACAATATTGTATGTATGAGATGCAAAGATACCAAGTTGAGACTTCGTTATGCGCGTAATATGCCACTCAATTTGCGGCCCGCTTCATCAACTTTGTATTCACCGACTTTATTATCATGTAATCTTTGCTGATTATTATGTCGCCAGTTTTGCGGTGGTTTACTATGTAGTGTGGTGACGGAATCGGAATAGGTAGGTTTGTTTAACCAATGAGTCTCTCTCATGAAACTTGGACGTGGCCCACCGGGAACCAAACGTACATACACACGCGACTGAATATGAGGGCAACATTAAGGTAGACTCACCAGTCAAGTTCACACTACCTCGAAGCACTTTCGGTGTGCACAAAGCATAAGTTTGCCGAATGATGCAAGGTACAGTCACCCAGTTTCATGGTGACAACCCCCACCTTCCCAAGTTGCTTGGCCGAGGTCCACAACCCGCTTTGTGAGAAGTGACCAAAAGAGTATTCCATATAACGCCCCCGCGGAGCTGAATTCGTGAACAATGTGGAAAAGTCCGTTTTGGTTTCAAACTTTTTAGCCAGACGGGGTCCCCTGAGCTCTATTCAGAAAAAAATTTTTGGGTGTAAGTTTTTTGGCTATTCTGGAAATCACCGCTATCGCAGTGTTGAATGTTATCACAATATGCAGGGTTGGATTAAAAAATTTTATTATTATCGAACTTTTTTTAACTTTTTTGAATTTTTAAAAATTTTTTTTAAGATTTACTTTTTTTATTCCGGACCACAAAAATTTCGGTTCTCAACGTGAAAAATTGTCGAAAATTTTTGTAAGTATATTTGATTGCACTTGAGAATATAGGAATAGTTGACACCGACAATTGTGTTCACAAACGGGCAGTAGCGAGGATATATTTTTTACAATGAACCAGATAACGTGAAAATTCGCGCCCGGCCAGCTCAGACTTTTCAGGCCCGGCCAGCTCAGGCCCAGCATATTTGACCCATTTGTAGGCTCAGGCTTACACCTTTCCACCCAAAGAATGGAAAACATGGTGGCGCGCCCAAAATCCCAGTCTTCCCAATTGGTGGTATTGTGTTCAAAACATCAGCTGTGAAACAAAAGGAGATTAAACAAGAATTGATCAAAAAGGTTCGTTGCGTTCTTAAAGCGAAACATCATTAGGCTCCAGACCGGGCCTGAATGGCCGGGCCTGAACCTGTGCCCCGGGACTGAACTGTCGCACAATAATAGTGGTGTGGGATATTAATGCAGTACCATAGATCATCTAAAAATTTGTCTTCCTGTACAATGGGTGGTCAACGACCGGTGCACGTTAACAAAACCACGACTGTATACTATCATTCCCATATGCCTGGCTCGCACTCGGCCTGACAAACCGACCCAAGTATAACTGCTCATTATCATATTAGTTAGTTTATGCTGCCACCGCCTGCTCCGGTTATCAACTACTGCTAACTTGCCAATTTCATTCCATCAAAACTCCATAAGCGTGTAATCCTAAAGATTCGTTAGTATGCAAGCTGTTTTGTCCAGGCAACCGACGTGGCATTTGCGCACTTGTAAGGTCCCCAATCTCAGTTCAGGTTCACCTTCACGTTCAGAGCCGCGCGTATGAGCGTTTTCAAATATACACTTTGCCTGACGCGCTGCAGTAATGATCGAAAAATATTGATACCTTTTAGAACCGTGACTATATAAAGCAGCCTACAGTATACATTCGAACTTCATAGCGATAAACCAGCCACCCATTGTTAATTTTGACCGTATGCTGTTGTTGTCGTGGTCGTTTACTCATAATAATAACATTCAATAAAATACAATAACAGCCGCTTAGCGAGATCTTGTATGCTAATGAATTGTGTGTCTTCATCAGCATCGGATACATGTAGTTGACGTTGAATGACGCTATGCACATGGATCTTAGTGAGCTTTGGATGCTTTGAGGAATAAACACGCCCTCATTTTCCTGGCCCTCAGCTTTTGCAGCCCCAAGTCCAGACCAACAGATATGCAGCAATTATAAGCAGGGTTGAAAAAAAAAATTTTTTTATTAACGAGCTTTTTTTTTAAAAAAAAAATTTTTTTTGATTTTTTTTTGACGAAAATTTTTTTATTAGAAAAAGTGTTGCAAACGACGTTTCAGGATAAATGAAATCGATGCAACATATTTTTCAAAAATTGAAAAATTTTCGCCTGAGACCCAACTTGTGTGGTGACACCCGGTAGCATTGTGCAGATTCTATGGAATCCTACCAGTCTGGGGTTGATGTTCACTACCGATGTACTCTAATGTATGGTAGCATGCCCGTACAACGTATTTTAATGCATCTAATGCCGTATATCTGATATACGACCATCAAAATATCGATTACAGCCCAAATCTTGCGTGTCAGATCGACTTTGCGCGCCCGGTTTTGCACCAGACCTATGTATATACATGTGTAGTAGCATGCAGTAGTACATTATCGGTGCCACATCACTATAAAAGACCATCCCCGCGCATCCCTGTACGGATTTGGGGACAATACAGGGCGCCGCAGGCGCGATTTTGGAAAAATTGTCCCGTCCACAGAAAAAAAGTGCCAATTTTTTGCCTCGAAAAAGGCCATTTTTGGACATTTCAGCCCATTTTGGGCAACTTTTTTTTATTAAAAAAAAAGCAAAATCTGAGTTTCAAAAAAAAAAATTTTTTTTTAAAAAAAAATTTTTTTAATTAACCACTTTTTTTTTGAAACAACCCTGATTATAAGAGTCTGAGCTTGAGCGCTCGCTTTGTTGCTGCCACCTCAGATTCCAGCTTGATACAAATCAGGGCACCCGGTACCACAGCGGTACCGTACTTATAGGGCCCGCAATTGTCAGTCATAAAAAAGAGATAAAGACATTTTCCAGCATCAAACTTGATAATCGTGGGGCCCTGACAAAAACGTTCCTATGCATTTACATCAGCTGTCTGGATAGGCCGCAGATTACCAACTTATTGCAAAAAAACGGCTATCATTTCAGATTCAGAAACAAAGAACGCCCCAAATCTCCGTTTGCGATCATGTTAGACAACAGTACTGCCACAACCACCACCAGTGCAACGACAGCAACGCAAATGTATCAATGGCCAAGTCTGGCCAGCGTCACGTCGGGTCTATCAGTTGCAGGGCCATTCCCCACACCCGGACCGATCCCGCCATTGTGGCCCACCGTCCCACAATTGGCCGCGCCAAGACCGTACTCGTATTGTGAGTTGTTTATTTCCGTTTGATTTACATTTGTTTTTTAAACTTCCGTTTAGTGCTGTGTTTATAGGATTTCAATTTGTCACTAAGTTCCAAATTGTTCTGGTGGTATTCGGTCTGATGAACGAGAACTCGGAAAAATGTGGTGGTACATACATACCTATGGTTACCGTACATTCAGAAGCCCAAATCTATGTACAGTGTGTGCCTTCCCATAGTCCCATCTGAGAACGTTCAGTTTTTGTAGATGTTTATAGGTACAGGAAATCGTGGGCATTCTTTAAAAAATGGCAAACTTTGCACCGAACTGTAGATCACTCATTCCGCAACCGTCGTGGTGACCCTAACCTCTCCCGCAGTGCACTTTTGTGGACGTCATGTAGACAAGAATGGGTGGAAGCAATCATGCTTGGTAGCTTGAGTGCTCAACATACAGAAAAAGGCCACAAAAGTCCAAAAAATCCACGCACGCTGATTGGCTGCCGACCGCTATTGTTTGCGTGTAAGACTGCTAAGGACCACACGAAAGGTACTTATAGTAATGTCGTCAAATCACATGTTCTATTTTCGCACTCATTTGGGGATCATGTATTATTGCTTCTTCGAGGACACTTTATTTGACGACAAAACTATTAGTCAAGAAGCGCGAACCATCAGCCAACACTCCGTTGCAGATGACATGTTCCCGTACGGTTACGGTGGTCCGATGCATTTCGGATATCACGAAGACATCACAAGTCGACGCAAACAACGACGCAATCGGACCACATTCACTGCGCATCAGGTTGGAAATCAGGGGAGCGCATAAAGTTCCAAAAAAGTGACGTTATTTGTGACGCGTACTGAAGCGAAGCATACCCAAGGGCCTGGAGATCCGTGTCTTGTCGTGGTTGCGTGATTTGGATATTTTGGGATAGACTGATGCAACACCAGGCATTTTGTTCCGCGTATAAGACCGGCCACCCAACAGCGAATATGGAAGTCTACGCTGGTCAAAATCTCCAAATACACGTTACGTTGTGTGATCAAGCTTAAACCAAACCAGATGGTCACGGAGCGTTTGAGCGCAGCACACTAATATTCTGAATCGGTTACGCTTCTTTCCAGCTGGACGAGCTCGAGAAAGCGTTCCAGAACACGCACTATCCGGACGTGTTCACGCGCGAAGAGTTGGCCCTCAAGATCAATTTGACCGAAGCCAGAATTCAGGTCGATCATTACACACTGCTAAAGGCGATGTTTCAGTCGTTTTTCTCGTCGACATCATGTATCCAGCTGGATAGTGGTTGACGCACGTCAGTGACGCGATTAACTGACGCAGCGTCAAAAAAATAATAATGAACGCTTGGTAATGACCATCAAAGAGCGTCCAATGATCTGTGTCAACCACCGCAGTAAACAGTGCCCAAGCGCTACGAAACAAAGAGAACCACCAAAAAAATGTAAAACAGCAGTGGGTTTTGCCCGTCTCGGAATGTTTTCACAAACGGGCGAGGTGCAGACCCAAGCATACATACAGTGTTCTGACCTGACGGTTTGCGGTGCTGGCAGTACCCACATAATGCTGCTTTTTGGTTGTCCGTTTCTGTTAAATTTCATTCACGATGTCATCGCCAGTGCAGATGCGAACACACTTATATATGTACCTACCTTATTGTCTCCATGTCCAGCAAAATATATTGCGTTTTTCTCTACATTTAGGTGTGGTTCCAAAATCGACGGGCAAAATGGCGTAAAATCGACAAACTCGACCGCTTGCAACAGTCCTATCACAGTCATGCGGCCAGTCTGCAAGAAGCGGCCGAGAAAGAACAACGAAAACTAGCCGAACACTCGCAAACCGGCGGCAAACACACCAAGTCACAATTCCATTCCGTTCTTGAATTAAGTCAAACTCAGACTAAGTGAGAAACTTGAGGTTTCTTAATTCTCGGCAGATAGACTTTTTTGATTTTTGACGTTGTTATTTATTTTGGTACATATGTAATTAAAGTCCTCTAGTTGTGATATGCTGATCAAATTGATGGGGTCAACCTGATGAGATGTGCTTATCTTGTGTTGTCTGTGGTCAGGAATCGCAACAAATTTGGATCTATGTATACCTATACCTATAGTCATTCTCTGTGATTCCAATGTTCTTGTTTCACAACTTTTGTCATTTTAACCAACAAAAAATTAACGTACTTTTGTAACAGAGCCGACTACATCCGATGTTAAAAAGACAAACAAAGAAGTCAGAAAGGTTACCCAAACAGCTGCACTGGTCTGACCGACAGCCATAATTAACGCGTTAATATTATTGCCAGATTCGTTCAGCTCTCTCGGAACAGCAGACCGTAAAATGACAACAAATTGCCAGAAATTTGTTCGGGTTTGTCCATTATCCAGCGAAATCCAGGAAAATAAATGACGCTTGGGGTACGCGCACGTGTGTGCTTGTCAAAAAGTGACTACAGTCCACCCTGTTTTTAGGGACCCTCCAGACTGAGTATGAGATCGAATACAGTGCCCGACAATTTGACCTGAACCAACCGTTAATGTCCAATCTACCGAAAATTCTTTGGAGTCTCTTATCCCGACCATGTCACTATAAGGAAGGTAGACTGTTCTAAGTTACCATCAGGTTACATAAAGGTAGCATGTTTTTCGGGGGTTCAGGACTTCCAGCAACGTTTCTTGCAGAAAAGCTTGATAACGTTAGCCCACTTTTTTGGTCGAACCCATATGGTGCGCCTGCCTATAGCCAAAAATGTCAGGAAAATATTCGTGTTGTTGTCGCATGTCATCTGACGAACAACTTCTGTTTTCCTCCTATCTGTCGTTTTAACGCCGCGCACAACCGAAAACTTTACACGCGACACGAAAGCTGATTGAGTCCGGCCCGTTTCTGTGACAAAATGCAATCTGGGTGGAAGTCACAAAAGTTACAAGGATGTTGAAGTTCATCTTAAAACCCAAACTGTGCAAAAATGGGATGTATGTACACGCGGTTTGCTGTGATATCCCAAATGCTACTTGCGATTCATCTTTTCTTATGGCCGAATGTCTGTCTATGCAGATCAACTTTTCGGAATGGAGTAGAGGTGAGAGCAACATGAGTTGTGCAGCTCGTTTTTGAGCGATCGTATCGATCTGTTGCCACAGATAGGCGGAGCACCAGGCCATCATCAGTGCAGATTCATGCTAGATTGTTTTTGGCGAAAAATATCGCTTATCTACAATACTTATCTCGGGGAAAAGCCCTTGCAGCCACACAGCAGTACCAGTACATACGTGATGAGTGTTTCTGTGAATTCGGCCCCACTCAGCGGAGATCGCTAGCTCAGTTCGATGATAAAGCACGCTCTTAGTATGGGCTCACTCACTTGGGGTCAAAATGTGGCACCACTTGAATCCTTGAAACTTTTTTCCAGTTCTGTGTGGTGTTCAAAAAGCGAAGAACTCATCGTAGAAGAAAGTTGAGGAGCACCCATGAAGTTTGTGAAACAGTTGGTGCAGCGGGATTGTTCTCCGTAATGGATTTGTTAGCTCGTTTTTTAGTGGGATCTGTTGCTTATGAAGGTGCCTTATGTGTCGGGCAGTTTTATGTGCGGAAGTGTGAAGAAATTGCGCCCATCAAAAAATGGCATTGTTTTATGGTGGTCTCCTCGACCATTAAGTGACGCCACGACTTCGTTTTGTTGTTTGCCAAGACTTCTTTGTTGAGATTGTTCTGTGGACAAGATAAATTTTGCTGTTATGAATTTTGCCCTGATTCCGGGGTTGTGCAGTAGAAAGCTTTCCACGAAAACAATGAAATTTGTTCCAAGCTCAGAATAGAATCAAGCGGTCAGCCCTTAAACTGCACCGAGCTAAAACGCGGGTAACTGTTCATGCATAGACTACGGTAGCCATACCTTGACCTAGATGTTTTGAACCGCTCTTTATATAGACTGAACATCTCTGACTTACATCTGCCATCACATAATTAACGTTTTCAGTCATTATCATTGATCAATCCAAAAATCGTCACCATGCTGAGTGCACTAGTATTCTTTCTATTCGTCACATCCGGTTACTGTATCGGTCTTGATGACCTGCCGTTTGTCAAACGACACGAACGCCCCGCCACTGCCTTGTCCACGAAATTGTTGGATGGGTACAATGCACTCGATCGACCGCTCAAGGACCATTTGCGATCGGTGCACGTGGAGATTGGGATCACACTGCTGTCGTTCAGATTTGTGAGTGTGTTTGTTGATTACCAAAACGGTCTGATGCACCTACAGTTCACTATACATATAATCACCATGAATAGATTGGGTTGGACCTGGCAAATGAATAGAAATTGTGGTTGGGCGAATCGTGCTGCTGTAAAGAGTGAAGGACTGCGCTTATTGAGCCTGCCACGTCCAGGGTTGGGCAAAAAACGTTTTTTTTTCAAAAAATCGTTTTTTTTAAAACGCCCAGATGACCAAAATATGCCCCCAAAAAAATGGAAAACGCTCTTGTTGGGAAGAAAACATGGTTAAATGAAGTAATTCTATGTGTTCTGAGGCAAAATAAACGGGTTTCAACCCTTTTCTAGCGAATTGCTAAGATCCCATATCAGACCCGCATCATGGGACCAACTTTGGCCGGGGTCATCACTGAAAGTCAAACTCCGTATATCGACGTATCTCGACAAAGTAAAAATTGGTCGAAAATTTTTTTAAAAAAATGGGACAAAAAATTGATTTTCCTTGATAATCAGGGTACTTTCCCTGAAAAATCAGGGAAAATCAAGGAAATTCAGGATTTGAAAAAAAACTAAAAACGACCCAGGCGCATTTTTTAAAAAAAACCGTCGTTTTTTTAAGAAAAAACGCCGTCGTTTTTTTTGCCCAACCCCACGTCACGCCCGGGACATGGTGCCGTTTCAGACTCAGACAATATTTGCAGGCAGAAAGAGCTGAAACGACTTTGAACGTTTTCTTATCATGTTGTTGTGTGTCTTTGAGAGACGAACAGCACCAAATCACAATACACAGAATATATTGCCGAATTTTCGATATTCTGTGTATTCTGATTTGGTGCTGTTCGTCTCTCAAAGACACACAACAACATGATTGCATTACGGCACTGCCATCCCGGCAACATCAAAGATATGTTTTCTTATCACTTTGCAGGACGATGAGCAGAATCAGCTTCAACTCTCGCTCTGGCTCCATCAGGTGAGCGACCGCGACAGCTTCACAACTTTGAACAAATGGTTGAACCGTGTTTTGAAGTTGCAATGGGATAGGGGGCCCATCCAAATCCTGAAAATGAAGTCTAAAACACCTGGCGGCCAAACGTATAAAATGATCCCGTTTTTGTACTTCAGATCTGGCGTGACGAGCATCTGACTTGGCATCCATTGGAGTACGGTAATCTGACTCAGATACGCTTTTGGCCGCATCAAATCTGGCAGCCCGATTTCTGGCTGTACAATTCGTGGGTTTGGCTTTGAATCTTTTTTCTCTAGTTTTTTTTTGGCTTTCTGGTGGGCGCAACCAACATTGGAACGGTTCATAAACGATAAAATGAATTGCCTGTTTCGTGCAATATTGAAGCCGACCGCGTCGGAGTGAACATTCTATTTTTGGGCCACATGAATGGACCTAGTTTGAACCAATAATGAAGTTTGTCATCCAAGCCGGCATCAAAGTTTGTGATCGGATCGGATCTAACGACCTTGGCACGTGTCTTTTTAATAACTGCACTGATGTCGCGATAGCTTCGACCAACCATAGAATGTAGGTACACAGTGTAAGTTGTTCCCAGAATAAAAAAGTAGCTTTTCGTGGGTCGAACGTGCTCTCATCAGGAAATCGCTTAATATTCTCAGGCCAAAAACTCTATAGTTCTATCCGATCACCAAGTTTGATACCGATCCAACTACTCGCATTTATAGTGTGGTGCCTCCCAAACAGCCCATCGGCGTTGGCAACGCCCGATCCCCATTGGTCGTGAACTCGGCAGGTCACGTTTACGCAGTCGACCCACAGGAATGGACCACGCAGGATTGCAGACGTGATGGCTCACGCGGCACCATAATGTGCACGTTCAGACTCGGCTCGTGGACACATGACAGTTGGTTTTGTGGGGCTGTCTGTTATGGAAGCCTAAGGCACAAGCCTGACATTTGAGCCTAAAAACTGTCGATCCACAAAGACAGCAGGGATGACACAGTGCTGTATCGACAGTGCTGTGGATCTGTGGCAAGCCGGTCAAACTCGGTGGTACTAAGATCGTTCCGCGGATCGAATCTGTTCTGGTCAAGTATGAATCACCAGGCTTAAAAAAAAAACTTTCGTGAAATCCTGATGACAGCATGCATAATTTCCAAATCAGGCAAGTGTCGCTTTTGCAACCTTTTAGAGAGGGAAGTGTGGGCCTTGTCGCAATATGGCGCTTGTAAATTATGACATCTGTATGTAAAGTCACGTGACCAAGGCAGGTCCGAACCGAGCCGAACCAATCATCAAGTTTGATTTCGGCCGCAGTGTTTTTGTTCGGTTGGCACCCAAATTTCGGTCAACAGTTTTCCACCAAAGTTTCCCACACCCGCGCAGGTCAACAAATCTACCCGTCTCTGCGTGGTACCCCGATCAACCTGGAAATGTACGCCGTCAACCCGCACTACCAGCTGACCTACAGTACAGTTGATCGAAAGGAGGACTTTTTCAATTGTTGTCAACAATCCTATGTTGAGTTGGACTTCAAATTCCATATCAAGAAACGCGATTAATTGCCTGGAAACCAAGACAATTGGATTGGAAAATTCTGTATTTTTGTTTGAGTATTAGTGTCGTATTTACGCGAGTCGTTTATTTTTCGTTTGCAGTGAAGTTTTTATCCCTGGTCTTTAGTTTTGCGCATGGTGTGCGCAGTTTGTGCGTTTAACTGTAATTTACCCAAAGTTTTCCGACGGATATTATGCAGTAATGATCGTGCGTTTCAGTTCTTTGTTCGATGCTAGCGCGGTACTTTCCTTTCATTTACTTGAAAAAAGTTACCATACATATGTCCAGCGGTTTATAAACGGTTACTGTGTCAAATTTATCTACAAACACTGTGAATCATAATACGCGTGGGTATCAAAAATAGAGGATTGTACATAGCATGGATGAAATTTACATCATCAGAACAAAATCGCTACAAAATTACCAGAGTGCCACTTTGAACAACAAAATATAGAGTAGTTTTTGAGTTTATGTCAGTGGAAGATTGTAATAATCACGCATAAGCTGTGAATCAATTTATATGAATGTACTAGTTGAAAGTGATACCATGAAGGTCATACACACTGAGAAGACAAAGGATGAGGCAATAAGTTTCCCCACAACCAAGCCCTAAACAATACAATCTGTAGTATTACAGTGGTAAGCGAACGGGACAAGAAATCAGCGTAGTACGATATGAGCGTTGCAAACACCAAGACAAAAAGTGAATAAAACAAAAGTGAATGGAGGTGATAATGTGCACAAACTCGGAAAATAAATTTTTGTTCTTTTTTGCTTCATTTTTTGTCTCAGCGCATTTTCTGCAGCGCGTCGTCCAACACGCTCAGTTCGCCTGAAATTCAGGGTGATATCAAGCCGATGATAATTGGGTTGCATCTGTTTTCCATACAAGTGATAAACGACGTTCACGCTGGTCGGAATCTGGAATTCTTACCAAGCAGGTTTACGAGAACACTCCGGACTAGGGATGGAAGACCCTTTCCTTTATCAAGAATCATTTAGTGAGAAGATGAAAGAATCAGACCAGAACAAAAGGGACCAACTTCGCAGGTCGTTGACCATGCGACTGATCGAGTCCGGATTATCCAAAATATCGATCGATTGTGTGTACGAATTGTACCGCACCGAAAACGGACGCTTGACATGCTCTTTGGCCCATTCCCTGCAAATTGGGTAGATATGCCATCCGTATGTCCCTATGTGCGCTTTTGCGCAAATCCTGTTGCTTAGGAGCACGTACCGGCACTTACTGTACCTACGCATGTGCACATTGCTTGTGTTTTTTCATGGGCAAAATGCAGATTGTAAATCATTCTCCACAGGGGAGTGCACCCAGGTTCAAAGCACGAGCTCAAATGTACCGCGGGATAATTATTTTAGGACCGATGGGCTAGTGGGACACTCGTGAATTTTTGGCAGACAACCGCGCTTTATGATGGTCGGCATCCAGTCCATAGCAACGACATTTAGAGGTTGCGTGAATGACCTTAACGGTGCGCAAGCAGAACGCAATAATAACGGAGTCCAGTCCCGCTGCATTTACGAGCTTAGGACTGATTGATTTTCTAGCCCGGTCCAAAAAGCTGCTCTAACGCATCCTAATCTCTCTATCGAATATAAGCTCGGTACTTTTGATATCTAACCTGGTTTTTGATCAGACTAGTTGAGTCTTGACGACATAAGGAAGTAATTGCTACATATATTACTTGTTTTCAGAGCAGTATTATCGATCGTAATGGCCGGCTGCTGCGCTACGTGCAACGACGAACAACCGGCTGTGGTGCCGATGATCGTGGCCGTGCAACATCAGGCACCACCCACTCCAGCATCGCCACCGCTGATTCGCTTCCGAGTCACGTACGACGGACTGCACATGGCGCACGCCGCCGCGCAACGTGGCGATCTGACCGCCTTGCAAGAGCTGTTCGACATACGACAAGTCGACGTCAACACGCGCGCGGGCGATGGCATTCATTGTGCTCACGTGGCGGCCGCAATGGGACACATCAACGTGCTCGCGTACTTGTTCGACAAGAAAAACGTCGACGTGAATGTACGTGATGAAGACGGCTGGCATTGTGCACATTTCGCTGCAGATAACGGCCAACAGACAGTGCTCACGTACTTGTACGACAAAAAACACGTCGATCCGGACACACGCGCAGCCGTCGCACTTCACGTGGCGCACGTGGCGGCCAGCGCGGGAGACCTTAAGATGTTGAAGTACTTGTTCGATTGGAAAAACGTTGACGTGAATGTATGCGATGCGCTTGGCAGACAATGCATCCATATTGCCACGCGGGCGGGCCACATTGAAGTGCTACAATATCTGGTCGACAAGAAACAGGTGAACGTTGATGTGCGCACAGAGCTGGGAACGTGTGCGGCCCACGAAGCGGCCATGTTCGGACAGATTGGAGTCCTCAAGTACTTGTTCGACAAGAAGAACGTTGACGTGAACGTGCGAGTGGATAATGATAGTAAGGAGCATTGTGCGCACGCGGCAGCGGGAACGGGGCAAACAGATGTGCTCAAGTACCTGTTCAACGATAAACATGTACCACTTGATATTAGCAACGAACGGGGGCTTAACTGCGCTCATTATGCGGCAGGCACCGGTGAATTGATGACACTGCAGTACTTGCTCAACATCAAGAATCTCGATGTTAACGCACGTACAAAGGACGGATGTCATTGCGCTCACCTTGCCGTCAAATCTGGTCACATGAACGTACTGGAGTATTTGCTCGAGCAAAACGACGTCAACGTCAATGTCCAGGACAACGATGGATACGGATGCACTCATTTTGCCGCATCACTCGGACGCACCAACATGCTTGTCTACTTGTACGAAAAACGAAACGCCGATGTGGATCTGCGAAACAAGGATGGAACTCATTGCGCTCATCAGGCCGCACTGAACGGACGTCTGAATGTGCTCGAGTACCTGTTTGACAAACAACACGTCAGTCCAGATGTACGTGGCGGCGACGGCATACACTGTGCGCATTTAGCGTCCGTCCTTGGATTCACAAACGTGCTCGCGTATCTGTTCGACAAGAAGAACGTGGACATCAACGTGACGAATGACAACGGCCGACTGTGCACGCACATGGCCGCACAATTGGGCGCGATTCCGGCACTGCGCTATCTATTCGATCGGAAAGAAATCGATGTGAACGCTCGCACCAACAAAGGATGGCACTGTGTCCACGTAGCGGCCGAGGGTGGCCAACCGGAGACAATGCAGTACCTGTTCGACAAGAAACTGGTGGACGTCGACATTCGAACATACGACGGCGAGCACTGCGCTCATTTGGCAGCCGCAGAGGGCCATGAGGATGTGCTCAGCTATTTGTTTGATCGAAAAAACGTGGACGCAAATGTTCAGACCAAGGATGGCAGTCGTTGTGTGCACATAGTCGCAGCGACGGGCAAGTTGGATGTGCTGAAGTTCCTGTGCAACAGACATGACGTCGATGTGGACGTGTGCAGGAATGATGGCGCCAACTGTGCACATGTTGCCGCACGGGAAGGACAGTTTGAAACATTCAAGTGAGAAACTAACCAGTAACTGACACGTGCCTAATATGAAATATGAAACATTAACCATGAAATAAATGCTTCAGATATCTGCTGACCAGCAAAAATATTGACGCCGGCGCGAAAACCGCAGACCAGCGGCAGGATACGGTGGCTCATTTGGCTGCACAACAGGGCCATGTCAAACTGCTTGAATTCTTGTTCGATCACAAAAAGGTTTAATATTTGCAACTCGCACGTGAACTGTTTTACTGTTGAACTCATATACGAAGCAAACTACCGCAGTTCGTTGCTTTTGCAGTTGGACGCCAATGTACGTAACGCTCGGCAACAGACGGTGGGTCACGTGGCCGCGCAGTTCGGTCGCGTCAACGTGCTCGAATATTTGTTCGACAAACGCATCGACGCTGATCTAGCCGCCAAAGATGACAACGGATGTCATTGTGCACACAGTGCCGCCGGCGCAGAAGGGGCTGTTGACGTACTTAGGTGGACGCAAAGTTGTGCAAATCATCAGCTATACGCACACAAGCTGAATGTGCTTGAATCTTTTAGGTATCTGCTGATGACGAAGAAGGTCGATGTGAACGTGCGTGATGCAACGGGTCGTCATATTGCGCACATCGCAGCTGAAGAGGGACGAACTGATGCGCTCAGGTTCTTGTTCGACGAAATGAAAGTGGACGTCAACGTGACAGACACCAAAGATCGAACCTGCGCTGACATTGCCAAGGAGCACAGCAAGAAGGAAACGTTGGCGTATTTGACAAAAGGAAAACAGTCGACTCCTACGTAAACGACTCTGAGCGTGTTGCACGCAAGACAGAACTGAGTCAGTCAACGTAGCACGTTAATTTCACATCGCCTATTTTAATTCTCAATCAGTTTGTGGTCGTTGTTGTGCAGCAAATTGCTTGTTCCCTGCTACAGCGGGAAATTTCGGGAATTCTCTGCTGGCATTTACTGGTTGGCAAGTGATTATAATATACCTTGCTCGTTACTACTCGCTTTCGTCTCATTATGCCTTAATAAATGAAAATTTTATGCACTTATTATTTGTGTTTCAAGCAGCTTTGTGTTCGTTTCATTTTTCATTGAAGAGAAAACATCATCTTGTTTTTTTCTCATTCTCTGTTTTCATAGCAAAGTGAACGGAATCGTTACTTTATGATAGCTCATCGCGTAATAAAACTACGGTAACGCCATGTGTGCATTGCATTATAAAGCCAAGCTGCATAGCCTGCACAGGGATCAAGTTGACTGGGTTAGTGTAGTGGAATAGGCACATACACAGTCAGTCCCTAGCAACGGTCGAAAAACGATGTCGATTCAAAGGTTACATGACGCAAACAGATGCGCAAGCGGCGTAATTACCTTTTGACCGTGCCCTCCGCAATTCAGTTCATTAGAGTAATTTATAACCTCCGATATTTTATGTCTATTTTGTCCACTAAGTCAGTGCTTTGTGTTGTAGAGAGCATTTTTTAAGCAAAACCAGTTGCTATTTTGTGAAGACCAAATAGTTAGAACTTAATCCCGAACATTCGATAAGTAGAGTAAAAAGATCGGAGCAGGCAGGCCCTGGCCGCTTGAGTACAAGTACATTTCAATTTTAGACAAATATTATTGATCATAATGGCCGCCTGCTGCACATCGTGCAAAGTCGACGAACCGACAGTGGTGCCAATGGTCGTGGCAGTGCCAGTGCAACAGCCTGCACCGCCCACTCCCGCATCCCCTACTGTCATTCGTCTTCGGGTGACTTTCGATGGCTTGCACATGGCACATGCCGCAGCACAACGTGGCGATTTGAGTGCACTACAGGAATTGTTCGATGTGAATCAGGTCGACGTGAACGTGCGTGCAGGCGAAAGTATGCATTGTGCGCACGTGGCGGCTGCACACGGACATATCAACGTGCTCACGTACCTGTTCGATCGCAAGCACGTCGATGTGGATGTGCGTGATAATCAAGGATGGCACTGCGCACATTTTGCGGCCTACAACGGACAAGTGAATGTGCTTGCTTACTTGTATGACAAGAGACACGTCGATCCCGCAACTCGCTCCTTTGCTGCCGTACAGGCTGTACATATTGCCGCACTAAACGGCCACGTCAAGGCGCTGAAGTACTTGTTTGACTCGAAGAATATTGACGTGGATGCGCGCAGCGAAAGTGGCAGGCACTGCTTGCACTTTGCTGTCGTGAATGGACATATCGACGTTTTGCAATACTTGCTGGACATAAAGCAGGTTGACATTGACGTGCGCGACACCTACGGCCGGTCTGTTGCCCATGAATCGGCACTACGTGGCCAGATTGGAGTGCTCAAGTATTTGTTTGACAAGAGGAACGTTGACGTGAACGTTCGCGTGACTGGCGAGTTGACAGAACACTGCGCTCACGCCGCTGCTGCTAACGGACAGATGGACGTGCTGAAATATTTGTTCAACAACAAGCACGTCTCAGTTGATGTACATGATGGGCTGCATCAAAATTGCGCACATTATGCCGCAGGAAACGGCGAATTAATAACATTGCAATATCTACTCAAAGAGAAGAACATCGATGTGAATGCACGGACCGAAACAGGGAATCACTGCGTTCATTTAGCTGTCAAGTCTGGGCACATGGGCGTGTTGCAGTATTTGCTTGAACGATGCGATGTGAACGTTGATGTGCAGAACAACGGTGGACACGGCTGCACTCATATTGCAGCAACGCACGGACGTACCAACATGCTCGTGTATTTGTACGAAACGAGGAACGCCGATCTGCAATTGCGGGACAACGATGGGCTGCACTGCGCCCACTACGCCGCTGAATACGCAAGAATCAGCGCGCTGGAGTACCTTTTTGACAAGCAACACGTCAGTCTAGACGTCAAGGACAAAGAAGGATGGCAATGTGCGCATTTTGCGGCAGCAAACGGACAGACGAATTTGCTCGCATATTTGTTTGACAAGAAGAAAGCTGATGTGAATGTCGAAGACAACGAGGGCAATCTGTGCACTCACGTGGCAGCAGAAGCCGGGTCGGTTGTCGCACTGCAGTACCTGCTTGACCAAAAGGGCATTGATATAAATGCCCGAACCAAAAACGGCTTGCACTGCATCCACAAAGCAGCTGCAGCAGGCCGGTTGACGTTAATGCAATATCTCGTCGACAGCAAGATGGTCGATGTGAACATTCGTGCAAATGAAGGCGGTGAGCACTGCGTCCATTTCGCAACCGCCAACGGCCACGTGCACGTTCTTGAGTATTTGTTCGACCAAAAGAATGTGGATCCAAATGTGGAGGTCGAGGACGAGGATGGCGTCTGTGGAGTGCACATTGCTGCGGCTACGGGCGATCTTGACACGTTGCAATACTATTGTAACAGAGGCGATGTCGATGTGAATAAACGCACGAAAGACGGGCGGAACTGCGCTCATGGTGCTGCAATGGAAGGACAAATCGAAACGCTCAGGTAATACACGTGCACAACGGGAGACGGTAACTCGAGAGCGAATGTCGCTTATTTTAGGTACGTCTTGGTCACGCAGAAGGTCGATGTACACGTTCGAACCGCGGTTGAACATGCCAATTACAGCACCGTGGCCCATATGGCTGCTGCCGAGGGTCATGTGAATGTGCTCGAGTTCTTGTTCGATGAAATGAAGGTTGTTCTTATTTGCGACTTACTAACGTATACTGTAGTCCAGGCACCGACAGTCTATACAAGCACGTTTCAGATGGATGTGAACGGTATCAGCGACCAGCTGCATACTGTGGGCCACGTGGCGGCACAATTTGGACATCGAAATGTGCTCGAATACTTATTCGATCAGCGCACCGACGCCGATCTGGATGCGAGAGAAGAAGACGGCTGGCACTGCGCTCATATGGCGGCGTGTCGAGATGGGAATATGGACACGCTGAGGTGAGCAAGTAAGCGCTATCTGGAACAAACAAATTGCGTTTCGATCCAGTTGTGTGGATGTTGCGGCGGCGGCGGCGGTTTGGGACAATAGTGAAGGGCTTGCGGCCACCCTAGACCTGGGCCCTATCAATTACAGGGACGCTAAAACCGCCAGATGTTCTACCTCAGCATTGTTGCATTCATTAAAAGTTGATGACCGTGCATCTCTCATCTATCATCGTTTTGCGCAACACCAGTACACTTTGAAGCTACCTATCATGATCCTCCCCCGAACATAATCTTGCGCCAGTGATACTGTTCTCTCCACGAATGATGGTGTTAAAAATGAGAATCCCAGTTTGGTTGCAGGTATCTACTCGTAACGAAGAAGGTCGATGTGAACGTGCGTGACGCAACGGGTCGTCATATTGCGCACATCGCAGCTGAAGAGGGACGAACTGATGCGCTCAGGTTCCTGTTCGACGAAATGAAAGTGGACGTGAACGTGACGGATGACAAGAAGCGAAACTGCGCCGACGTTGCGAAACAGCACGGCAAAACGGAAACGCTGGCGTACTTGACAAATGAAAAACAGCTGACGCCAACAAGCCAACAATTAGAAGAGGGTTCTGCTCAGAAAGACCCGAATGACAATAAACCCGAACCAACAAGTAAAATATAATCGGGGTCGATACCAGTTTTCTGTCTGCTTCAGTTTTTGCAATGCACCTTCCTCACCTTAAAACCTTTTCGTACAGCATTCAAGCACCCTGTGCCTATAGTGGAGTTCGTTTTTACTGCTATTTCACAACGTATTATACGTAAAGCCTTATGTACTGTATGGTTGAGTTTTTTACCGACGACGAATTTTCCCTTCTTGATCACTCAAATCCAAACATTCATCACGTTCCTTCCCATCCCAACTACTAGTTACAGTAACCCCAACCGAACTCGTCTGCTGATCCTACCCAGAACATCACTAACGCACAAAGATTCCACGACAGCAAAAGAATAAATTGATTGCGAACAATTCGTGAATGACAGTGGATGTTCGCCCTTTCTACAGCCGGACCAAAAGACTACAACAGCACCATGGCAAGATGTAAACAGTCCAGCTGAACACAGCCGTGTTGGCCTCTCGAGCAACCTTGGTCGCCCAGAACTTTGAAGCTTCGAGGCAACTTGGAGTGGAGTGACGGGAGCTCACAGATCGAACATAAGAGATCGCCCAATGGACCAAGATCTAACGGGGTCGACTCGATCTGGCGCTAAGTGAAATTCTGTGATATTATTTGCTTTGTTTTGCCTAGCCCAGATTTGTTAGTCGTTCGGTGATACTGTGATATTCTCAGTGATCCCGTTTAATGATTTATTCTAATTGAAACGCCCAGAATTTAAAAAAAAATGTACTGTATGTCTGTAGAAATGCTAACACTGATATTGGCATTGATAACTCAAAACATCTTCGGCCTTTTTCTTATACAAAACCGAATTATTGATGCGCATGAATAGTTACGGTGTAACCGGATGGCTTGAAATTCTCTGTTCTGCTGCACGAGCATATTTTGCGCAGGTACATGTTTCCGAACAAATAAATGACATTGACCAGAAAAACTTTCTTCCCAAAACGGCAATCTTCAAATGTCCAAAGCGGGTAGTGATTAGTAGGAAGGCCCTTTTTTGGAAAACAACCCGAAAAAACTTTTTTCAAGCTCGATAAATTTCCAAAATAAATGGCCGGAAAAATTAACGGTGATCTATTCCCCCCAAATTGCATATTTTGCCTAAAATAGCGAAGAATTTTCTTGAGGGTTCAATATCATGTCACAAAATCACTTTAAAAGGGATTAAAACAAGTAAAAAGGACGCTTTTTTCAGTCCTAAAATACACACGCGACGCTTACTGAGCAATAAACAAGCCAAAACAGCCTAGAAACATGTGTTTCTTTGCCTTCGGAATTCATTAAATACTGGTAATTACTTTGGAAAGAACGGTTTTTCCGCAAATGCTGTCTTTTTTCAAGAAATATGAATTAACCCGCTCACTAGTCAACGTAACAAAGACACTAACGTTAATTTCTCTTTTGCCGATGCAAACGACTGAGCCAGAAAATAGACCGGTTGATAGCGTGTGATCGGGTATTCCTGCACGGCCGTCACTGACGGCTCGAAAGGTTCGACCTAAAAAATATTGGGGTGAATGATTATGAAGTTATAACATCATTCAAAGACTATTATCATTACTATCTTTATTACTCCTGCATAAAAAGAAAAAAAAACAGAGATAATGAGACTTCCAGTCTAAAGCTGAAAGTTCTTCCAAGCTGCGAAATCGGCATTTTCTCAAACCATTCCATGGGTCGAATTTTTGCTTAGGTTAAGACACACAAACCGAAACACGCGTGTACAAGACAGCGATTGCGAAAACGAACCTTGGGTTCATCAGTGAGACAGTACTGCAGTTCGCCGAATGAGGACAGGAGTCCAGCTCCATATGCCTTGCGTTCATTGGCCTGTTGACACACACCGAACTCGACCGTGAACCAGTACAAC
Source organism: Rhynchonema sp. JSB1_4 (assembly GCA_030248065.1). Lineage (NCBI taxonomy): Eukaryota > Metazoa > Nematoda > Chromadorea > Monhysterida > Xyalidae > Rhynchonema > Rhynchonema sp. JSB1_4. Next base: position 32,946 of record JASAMV010002868.1, read on the forward strand.
TGCAATGTTTCATTGAAACCTGGCCATTCCTTTGGAGAATAAAGTAGGTCATGTTCTACCCTTCGAGTGGTGGTAATTAGGAGGTTAACGGCAGACCCTGGGACCAAAACAGCGTTGTGAAGATATATGGAGGGTTTCACCGCCACATTACTATGGAGACGGTCGACTTTATTGATGATAGGGCGACATGACCGATATAAAGATAATTCGGAATATCGGGAAGTAATAAGGAGGTCAACGACAGATGCGAACCGCAAAATGAGGAGGAATTCACTGTATAGGGGTCACTATACAGGAAGTAGACTGTATCAAAAACATACGTGTGCGATGAAAACGCCCCCCCCCGTCCAACCGTGGCCAGTTTCTTCACGGTGTCGTCATCGGCGCCCAACGAAACCAGCCCGATCTCCTGCGAGAAATTGGCGAAATCCTGATCGGCGAATAGCGGCACGTGACCGAGCAGCTCGTGGCACACATCCCTGTGTGAAACATCAGCTGGTCAGACAATTCTGGCTTTTCGTCAAACCAGGTCATGTGAAATCGATTTGGATCTGGTTTGGTGGTGTGAGTTTTGCATTAACGGTATCAAGCGATTAAATGGTGCCGTTGCAAGCTAATTGCGAAAAGCCTAAAAATTGTCGCACGCATACTGTAAAGGCAAACTACACCAACACGAGCCCGATTTCGAAGCTGGTGTGTATTCAAAACGAATAGAACGAGAAAATCGTTATGCCCCACTTTGTATTCTTCAACGTGTAACATTTCCCAAATCAGCAGCTACAACGTCAGAATGTTTCACTGCTCTGCCAGCTGCGAAATCGAGCTCCAGGCTTCTGGTGACGTTGGCGACGCGCATATCACGTGTGATTTCTCCTTCTTTGCATTTTCAAGGGGAGTCGTGAACTTTCGACCTCAGCTAGGATTGGCTTACAACGTTGACACGGCTTCCTTTGACTCGCATAAGAAGGAAATACTATACATACAGCTCACGTGATCAAGATTTGATCACCAAGTTCGATACAGTTCTTAGAATTTCAGTGTGAAACATCACGATACAACAATATAGCACACTCACGGTTCCGGCGTGTACATTGGTTGGCTGCCGTGTCGTATGTATTGGGTAGAATGGAAGACACGGAATGCAAGACCGGCTAGGAAGTCACGTGACGACAACAGACCGGCCACCGGACGCAGCGTGAAACCGGTGCATTCTGCAGATAAAGAATGCTAGTGCACACAGTATGCAGTAGCTATACTCCATGCGTATGAGCCTCTTACCACAACTCGCTTGTACAGGCAGGTTGTGTAGAATCAAACAGGGGACATGAGGCGAAGAGCAGGTGCTGTGATTTGCGCATGACACTGAGGGTGAGGTGAGGATCCAGATAGGATTGGTTACTCTCACTTGGTCTTGCTTGGTACTGCTACTTTTTGGACCGAGAACATTACTGACACTACTTCGACCAGTGTTCAAATAAGTTGTTAACGACACTCCTAACCAACGCTGGTCAAAATTAGTGGCATCCGCAAAGCTCGAACTGTGTTTGATTTGGAACACGAAGTTAGGTGACCAAGGTACAGTGTACGTAGGTCCGATCACAAGCTTAATATTACCCAATACCATGAACGCCACAGGCTGCAACCACATATACATATACTCTGGCAATTCTTTTGGGAGAAACTTTTCAATCGCGTTGCCTGATCCGTAAAGCGCATGATGCGTGCACTGGCTACAGAAGTCACGTGACCGCTATAGCCAGTGCACGTATCATGCGCTTCAGGCAACGCGTTTGAAAAGTTTCTCCCAAAAGAATTGTCAGAGTATACATAGGGTATGTACCTTGGCAAATCAGGCTAATACCATTGTTGCTTCGTGCAAGCGCAGCTGGCTTGGTAATGTATGACGACTTCAGTACAGGCCAAAAATAAAACAGACCCTTGAGAAAATCGGACACGTCCTGCAGCTGCGGGATGGTGTCAGCGTTGTAGTGGCAGTTCTGCTCCAACAACGGGAACACGTAGTTGAACTCGGAGCAAGCATGCGTCGGGTACAGGTCGCGCAAGTTGGTGAAAATCGTGCGCCACGTGGCTAGCTCGGCGTCCGTGTACTTGACGCGAGGAATAGGTGTGCCGCTGAAGTTGACTGACTGGTTGATGTTTCATGATTAGGTTTCTAGAGACTTGGATTCCAGCGCTGACAACTTTTTGCGAGCTACTTTTACGTCAGCTATGTACCAGCTCGGGTTTGTCTTAGTTAAGGTTATGTTCGTGGCTACCTATTTGGTGCCTTCGCACTGATGATGATCTGACGCACTGCCCGCCTGCGAAAACAGAAACACATTGCGGCTAAGCCTAGAATGCTACACTCGCAACGGAGATGTTATTCAAGAAACACCCGTGAATGATGAGTCCGACCTATGCCACAGCTGTGACAACTGAGCTCGTTCCAAGTCATCGTCAGTGCCCGAAACAATCAAAACAGTAAAATATTGTGCACATAACTATAGTCTGTTGATTAAATATCGACATAGTGTTGTAACCCCATGCAGGCAAATTTGGAGCGGGTTAGGTAAACACAAATGTTTCACCCTTGCCAACACAGGCTGCTGGCATTCAACATTAGTGGTTCTGTATGACACAAAACCACGTGGTCTGCCATCCAACCGAAACGACTGATGTTTAACTCCAACAGCCTGAGTTGGCAAGGGTGAAACATTTGTGCTTACCTAACCCGCTCCAAATTTGCCTGCATGGGGTTACAACACTATGTCGATATTTAATCAACAGACTATAGAGCGTGCACAACACTCACTGTTTATAGGTAATTGCAATGTCAGCGAACTCCTTGCGACGCGCGCGGTAGACCGGATCCGTGAAACCCTGAAATTTAAAGGCACGGGTAACTCTTCGGTTTTTGAGTGCTTGAAAAGAAGCACGGCAACTTTTTAAGACTTGTGGTTCGAACAGAGCACTGCATTCTCTCTCGGATCTTCATATCAATAAAATGAGCTTGGTGAGTCAGGCGATAAATACTTACCGGATGATCAGCATCCAGTTCAGCGCCGTAGCTCAGCACCCGATTCGCGAATTGGTCCAAGTCCTTGATCTTTTTCGGGAACCACGGAATCGAACCTGGTCGAACATTCGGTTATGAGATTTTCTGGACAACTTATTCGCGCAGCGGAACTATTGTAATTTTGCTGCCGTTCAGCATGCCGTTACTGTGATGTGAACACATCCTGGCCTATTATACTCTTCACGTGACACTCTCTGGAAAGAATCTGTGGCTTTCGCACCACGTACTGTACATGTGTAAAAAATGTGTTTTTTGTGAAACATTTTGTTTCTGCACAAAATGCGACGTCAAACCATGCATCCTTTTCACTGTGAACATTGCGCTTCTGACTAGAACAACTAATCTCAAAACATGAAAGATAATTTAGCGATATATGTATGTATGTCAGCTCAAGAATGTGCAATTGAACGTGTTTTCAAACAAATAAACTACCAAGAAGATCGTCAATCGTAAAGCATTGATTACCAATGACGTCGGCCTTGGGATCCTGCGATTTCACGATCACGTACAATGAAACATCGCCCAGGCGTTTGAGGGCCTGAACAGGTTAAAATGATGTCAACTTTAGCTAGCCATACCTTCGTAATCAAGGTTGCGTGACAAGAGGGTCCAGTGTTCAAGACGGTCCAGCGTGCAAGAGGGTCAGTAGAACACGGTCATTTTCAAACGGGAGGTTCATAGGTCAGAAGACACGTCAGTTAGGAGCACGTGAAGCGTCCATGTAAGCGTCATGTGAAGCGTCCAGTGAAGCGTCACGTCAAGAGGTCATGGTGAAGAGGGTCCATGGTGCAAAGGTCCATGGTGAAGAGGTCCATGGTACAGGTCATGGTGAAGAGGTATGGTGTCCATGGTGAAGAGGGTCCATGGTTAAGAGGGTCATGGTGAAGAGGGTCATGGTGAAGAGGGTCATGGTGCAAGAGGGTCATGGTCAGTCATGGTAAGAGCCATGGTAGTCATGGTGAAGAGGTATGGTGCAAGAGGTCATGGTAAGTCATGGTGATGAGGGTATGGTGAAGAGGCAGATACATTGTGCTTGGCGTTAAATTATGGGTAGTCGGGTGATTTAGGCTGAAGCTGAAGCGCGGCAGCGCGTCGAAAGTGAAAGTATAGAAAGGAATTCGGTAGTGTTTTCCGTCGTCCGCTATATGTTTTAGTCTAGGAGCGAGTCGCGCGCGGACTTCAACTTTCACCTGGATTCACGACTCATGTCTACGGCTATCACTTTTGGTATATCAAACAAAAATTTCGTACTTTTCGTTCTTTCCAAGATTTACGCCTGAAATACCATTGCGATTTCTCTTCAGAGGTGTCAGCCGCCAAAATACGAATCTTTAGATTTTCGAGTTGTGGGATTAAACGAAAAGTATAAGATTATGAACATTCACTTTCATAGCAGCCTTCTCCTCCAAAGTTTTCTAATTTTTCAGAAATTCATCTCCAGTGAGACAAAAGTACTTTATCACGTTGTATTGGATTAGAGCAATGAATTTGAGTTTAATCGAGTAATCGTCTGGTGCATTTATGCATGTCCGGTTAATAAATTTCGACTCCCTGAAAATGGTGAAGTGATGACCGCTACAAGCCACTCATCTATGTGAGGGCAAAAAGTTCAAAAATTCAGTTTTTTCTGGAACGAAAAATCCCGCACCAAGAGAAGCGATTAAGGAGCTTAAAATTTGTGCGTTAATAGGTGTCGGATGCTTTCGAAGGTATGTAAAATATGTCCTGTCTTCTTGGTATGTCGAGCCTTAAGGGTGTGTCTAAGTTTACCCATGTTTATGTGCAATCGAAAGATCCTCGAAGGCCACCGGTGCAAAAAACCGCGTTTAGTCGTAAATCCAAATATTGAGGGTTACTTTTGAATTAATAATTTCGAAATAGCGTTTGTTCGTATAGTTTGCGTTTTTTTAAACATTGAGTTTAAGGGCTACGCCAACAAAGAAGTCAAAACGCTTGTTTATGGGAAGATGTTTCATTAGAGTGTTTTTTTTTCGTTCTATTTTCTTGTTTAGTTGATTTTTGTCGAAATTGATTAATTGAAAGTAACCTAAGATTTCGCGATTTAGCAAGTTAGAAGTCGCGGTTTTTTGCACACGGCGGCCTTTCGAAGACATCTTTCAATTCCACCCAACAAAACTTGGGGTTAGGAGACGTTAGACACACCCTTTAAACGCCAAGCACGATGCCGTGCAGCAAATGGTACAGTACCGGTTGCATCTCTTGGCTGTTTTTCGCATGATTCATGCGGCATACCATGCGGCATGGTACCTCCTTAAGTGAATCATGCGAAAAATCATGCGGCATTATGCGACCCCAAGCGAGCATTTTTGTCACCATGCGAGAATCATGCCGCATGATTTTGGACCATGCGGCATGATTCTCGCATGATTGTGTTGACTTGGCTACTGGTTTAGTTTTGATCTGTTCGTGATCACAGGCAGTTTATCTGCTGTCAAGCTAAATAACATTCGTAAAATTTGCCAAAAAAGCTTTTAACAGAAATGTTTATGTGGTATACTCTGTATGACAAACTTTTTTCCGCAATTCGATTTTAAAGGTGTAGTAGCGAAGTAGTTAACTACATAACGATTTATGCTTCTCTCAAGCACATCTCCAGTGAGATTCAACCAGGATACTCGTTACATTCAAGCTGACAGCTGATAAATCGCCAGTGATCAGAAACAGAGCCAAACTAAACCAGCAGCCAAGTCAACACAATCATGCGAGAATCATGCCGCATGGTCCAAAATCATGCCACATGATTCTCGCATTGTGACAAAAATGCTCGCATGGGGTCGCATAATGCCGCATGATTTTTCGCATGATTCAATACTTAAGGAGGTACCATGCCGCATGGTATGCCGCATGAATCATGCGAAAAACAGCCAAGAGATGCAACCGGTACTGTATTTCTCAGTTGTATGTAAGTCATGTTGAACACGCTCTAGTTTCAAAAAAATAAACGCGTTGCGCGCTGCGGACCATCTTGAACCATGGACCCTCATGCACCATACCTGTTGCCCATGACGTTCACCATACCCTCTTGCACCATGACCCTCTTGCACCTACCTCTCACTGACCTCTACCATACCTCTGCCATGACCCTCTTCCATACCTTCCTGACCTCTTGCCATACTGTTGCCCATCCTCTGCCATACCTTTCACATACCTCTTCACCATGACCTCTTGCACCATGGACCCTCTTGCACTGGACCGTCTTCACTACGTCTTCACATGACCTCTTGCACTGGACCCTCTGCATACTGTTGCTTCTGACCTTGCAACCTCCCGTTTTAAATGACCTGTTGCTCTACCCTCTTGCACCTCCTCTTGACCTACCCTCTGTCAGCCCGTATATAGCTCAGTATGCAAAGGCACCAGTAGAGGAGGAAAGTCAAAGAGAAAAGCTTGACAGAATTAAAGCACACGGTCACAGTCATGCCAAAAAGCCGATCCAGTAACTTACTGTATTTAAGTGGTCTTGCTGAAATCGGCTAAATGTTAAAAAAACAACGGTGAATGCGCTCTCGGTAATTTGAATAAGTTCAAAATCATGGAGTATTTCTCAGAAAATATCAAATGTGATCATGAACACATCAGCACACTTTACCAGTGATCGTACCCACCCGATTCAACGGCTCCTCTGACTCAGCCGGTTCGCATTCGACCAAGAATTCGTAGTTCCCAATGTGACGTCGAGACGGACGGGACTCGATGTGCGACAAATTCACCTTGGATTCCTGAAGAAAAGTAACGGTAAACTTTTAAATTCTTCTACAGTTCGGAGCCAGTTCGGGATTTTTGACTGTTGTGTGTCCCAAAAATACTGCTTTTTAGTTTAGAAAAATTGCTTGGCTCACAAGCATAGATTACTTTAATGCAGATTTTTGCGCCGACTTTAGCAGCTGTCCCAGAATGTTTTGTATTTTTACTGTGCACTTTTCTCCAAAAATATCCTGGAGAGTGATTTCTGTAACATCACGGGGCCCTCAGTGACCACAAACCACGACAACACATTTGTGATAACATTGATATCCCACTGGTAACGATATCCATCAGGGATGGTTGACCCAACAAGGTTTGATTCCAGAAACAAGTGCCAATAATCTAATGATCAGAAACAAACTGAATTGTGCAAACGTGAGTCATTTACCAGCCCCTGCGATACTCAAGATGTTTACGTGCAAAGATCACACGTAAAGATTTTTTTTCAAAGAGGACATTTTTATTGGCCGAGCCAAAAACATTTCATACTTGCATCTATGGTGTCTTGTTGTGTTCGTATGATCAGACCGGTTACAATTATAGTGCCCATTAACATTTATTGGCGTGTAATTCGAGACAAACAAACTCCTTGTCGTGTGAAATCAAGTGGAAGTTCGCAGTGCGCACACGCTTGGACAGTCAGTCACACAACTGAAGTATCCATAATTTATTATGCAGGTACACATGAAAATGGCTAGAACGCTCGATCCTTGTAATATGGTATACACTTCATATCACGCGCTCCATGCACACTTTGCACAGGAATGGTGGGATTTGCCTGCTTTCGAAAGCTTTCACCCCGACAAAAGTCGCCCGTCGAAGCAACAACAGGATCGAAAATACGAGCCTGACTTGCTGAACAAAATAAGCCGTTTTTGGCCACAGGTCGCGCGAATGTTCACGTATATGTGTATCAGCGAATATTTCACGCTCAATACACATGCGTGACATTAAAGCACCGCACACAAGAAACGGTGCTAAGTTTCTTGGAGAAACGATTCACGGAGAGTTATGTAATTATATAACCGAAATTCACGAAAATATTTTGGAGGAACTTTCTGCAAGATTCCGCAAAGGTGCGCATTTTGAACTCGAACTCTGTGGTGCACAAATAAACAAGCGTCTGGCAAAATTCGAATTAAGGGGACCGGTGATTTCAGTAATACGATAAGCATCTTTTGGTGAACCTGGGACTTTTTTACCTGCTTTAAAATGTACCGAAATGCGATAAAAAGAGACATTTATTGCAATTTGACGTTATGTTACGTGCAATGCACACATGTAATCAAGTTATTGCATGGACTGTTTTTGGCTGAGAAACCACAAAAACACAAACATGCAAATTACAGAAACATATGACGTTTTTGCACGTGCAAGGTGCAAATTGTCGTCAAGCGCACTGTCTTGTAAACAACATTAATGCGAAACACGTGGTCGTGTCAGATGGAGGGTTACGGTAGCAAACTCGGTGGGACTGGAGTTGCGAGGCTAAACAGGAATTCGGAATCAAAGTACTGATCAACAAACACTCAAGAGATGCACAGTGCTCTAATTCAAATCTTTGCCTGAGTTTTCTTTAATGCTCCCTTCCCCTGGACAGGGCAATCCAGGGTTTTATTCAGAAACGTTCCTGAACACAACCCATTTGGTGTGCGAAAATTTTCAAATAAAATCAGCCAGTAAGGTATGTAAATGATTAAAGAGGTACTGAATGGATCATTTTCGCCCAATCAACAGAAACCGTGAGATCGAATTACACGTGTATACTTAACATACACACAATGATGAAACTGTGAAGGTTACTTCAATCCGCAAATATCAAAAACCTTCCCGCACAAAATGTTTTCGAATGCGGGGTCTCTGGGGCGTTTACGGACAACTCAGTTCGTCCCGACACTGAGAAAATGCACTGTCAAAAGCATGAGCGAGAATTGATAAGAATGTGTTTTTGGCTGTTGCAACTGGTTGTTCAGTTGCGTAACATCTGGTCACCCACCTTGAAGATCTTGAGGGCTTCAGCCAGTGCACCAACGTGTTCCTTCAACGTGAACATGATGGTTGCCTTGCCATGAAGGTCGTCCCCCTGGTAGGTGGTCGTGTGTGTTTGCGAATCCTGAAACATCAAGGAAAGTTGCATTTTGGATTGATGTCTTGCACAAACACCTTGTCAACAAGGAAGGAGATTCAATCAGAAAAAAAGGTGGCCATGTTGAATCAACAGCGTCTTCCGCCCGAGAGGTGCGTTTTGGGTGTGGGAGAACAGTGTGATAAACAATGTTTGTTTGGTTCGACCCGTATTCACAAAACAGACGGTGCACCCGGACACCGTCAGCGCAATCGCACCAGATGGCCCGATAAAAAAGAACAAGTGTTGTTGTGAACCAACCTGCACACAAATTTGGAACAAAATTTCTGTTCGTCCCAAAGTGACTTCGGTTTTCAAGCTATTGAACTCACCGGTCCCGTGTAGTTGACCGCATAACCATTTGTGTCGGCCATGTTCAAAATCAGAGTTTCGATGGAATGGCGCACAAAGCAAGGCAACAAAAAAAAACGATTTGGACTGAGTGAATGAGAATTTGAACCAATGGATTGAATGCGCAGTCGGTTCTGCAAGTTAATCACCTGACAAAATGGTTCCTCTCCTCTCCATAATAGTGGCTGTGGGGGCAGCACAAAAGACAACGAATCCACAAAATCTTTATGTGTGATGTGACTTGAACCGGATTACCTGCACACCACTGCCTTGGTCAGGTCAGGTTCATGGTGGTTTATATAATAGCAAACAACAATATAACACCAGGAAAACATTCCCTTTGGAAAAAAAGCGTGCAAGATGTTTGATGCTGCACGGAGTGCAGCAGCCAGTGGTGTCGTTGGCAAATCAAAAAGTCAGGATACCGGATACCCAAAATCCAAAATTTTCGGATACCGGACACCTAAAATGAAAAATCTCTGATATCAATACCCAGGGGGCGGGAGTTGTTCAAAAAAGTCATTTTTTTAGGAAAATTGAGCAAAATCGGTGTTGGAAGCGCAAAAATGATCATCTGGGAGGGGGTGTGCGCTGGCAAGCGATTTTGAGCATTTTGGAGGCATGAATGGGCAATTTTTACGGTTTTCGGAAAAAATTTTAGGGTAGGATACCCCTGGACAAACAGCCAGGATACCGGATACCCCTGGGTGAAATCAAGATACCGGATACCGGATACTAGGGGGGCACCCCCCTCCTAACCATACCACTGGTAGCAACAGTACGAGGTGTATTGGTGCATAAACCGAGATCTAGTCACCAAAGACTGTTGCTGAATAAAACAGACACTGTATTCACAGACGGACAGACAGTCACTTGCTGCACTTGCTTGCTCCGCCCACAATTTAAGTGCGCTCTGCTGCCTGCATCTGCAAGGCGATTTACATGCAACGACGTGCGCATCGGTGCCGGACAAGAGGCTTTATATTTTTATGCTATGCTATGCTAATACCGTAAAAACCTAAATAGAGGGGGCCTATTAACTCACTGACCCCGTTTTGGGGGCTCTATTACGGGGGGCTCTATTCCGGGGGGCCTCAATTAATTCACTGACCCGAACCTGAAAAAATTGTTCCCAGAAATACCCCAAAAAACCCCTAAAAAGGAGTTTGGAAACAGAGGTCGCAATCGGGCCGGGTTTGGCCGGCCCGGCCCGGCCCGAGCCCCCAAATCTCCGGCCCGGCCCGGCCCGACCCGTACCCCCAAACCTCCGGCCCGGCCCGGCCCGAACCCCCAAATCTCCGGCCCGGCCCGGCCCGGCCCGATTTTTTGGCTCAGATTTTAACCCAATTTTTGTCATAATTTTTGCGATTTTTTTGAACCTATTTTTTGGTTGAAAACAACGGTGTTGCAGGGGTTGGGGGCCCCCCCTAGGTACAGTAGGTAGGTAGGTTGACGCTCCATCCTGGTACACTATGTAGGTCGCCGCCCGGCGGCTAGTACAGTAAGTTGCGATTTTTGGCTCAAAATGGTATATAAAATCGGTACTTTTCACTCCAAATTGGCGATAAATCGCCGCGCTACGCGCGAAATTAGGGTTTTAGAGCACATTTTCTTCAAAATTTCGACCGAAAAAATTTTGTTCCCCCTTAGCCCGGCCGGTACAGTAGGTAGGTTGCAGAGGTGGGAATCGGGCCGGGTTACCTCGGCCCGGCCCGGCCCGACGAGGTCCGGGGGTCGGCCCGGCCCGGCCCGGCCCGGCCCGACAGTTCGGGCCGGGAAGTCCGGCCCGGCCCGACTTGGAAAAAAGTCGGCCCGGCCCGGCCCGGCCCGATTTTTTCGGCCCGACTTTTTCTGATGATATTTTGAAGCATTTTTTGGTGCAAAAAATTACTGTCTTCTGGTTTAAAAATACCTGATAATCATATAAGTCGGTACTAATTTGCAGAATCGCGAGAAATTTTGGCAAATTTAGCCTAAAAATCACGATTTTTTATTGAAATTCAATGATGTCGGGCCTTTTCGGGCCGGCCACCCCGGCCCGGCCCGGCCCGACATTCCGGAAAGTCGGCCCGGCCCGGCCCGACCGTTCGGGCCGGAAACCTCGGCCCGATTCCCACCTCTGGTAGGTTGCCGTCCCACATTTTTGGTGGTACTGTAGGTTGCCGCCCCGCCTGGGTAGCCACACCACTGGTTGAAAATACATTGTTTTCCATGAAATGGTCGTCAGATAGAGACAATACTGATCACTTACTTGCCGAATCCGTCAGAAATTTTAGTATTTTTGACAAAAAAATCCCTACATTTTCAGTAAAATAAGTCACTTCAGAAGCTTCGGGCCGGGGTGCCCGGCCCGGCCCGGCCCGACCCTCCAAATCTCCGGCCCGGCCCGGCCCGAGCCAAAAGCCCAAAATCGCGGCCCGGCCCCTCTGTTTGGAAAGGAAAGGAGGATGTTTTTTCACTTGTAATCGCTTTTATTCGTGTCCATTCGTCAATAAGAGGCGTATTATGTGCTCTGAACTAACAACAAACGTGCGTAAATGTACTTGTGCACCACTATCAAGCGTTAATACACTACTGTATAGGGGATGTTAGCAGTGATGTAGTTGGTCCCCGAGCAAGAAAGCTAGCTAGCTGGAGGGGTCCGGCGCAAGAAAGCTAGCTAGCTAGCCGGGTACCCCGATTTGGGGGGGGGTATTGGTCCAGAAGTCAAAAACAGGGGTATAAAAATTGGTCGAAATTATGCTAAAATAAGCCTTAAAATGCGTATTTTTGTGCACATGTGAGAAAATTTGAACGAATTTGACCATTTTGGCCCATAAAATGGTCATTTTGGCACTAAAATCAACACTTTATTTACTTGGTGACCGGAGCAAGAAAGCTAGCTAGCCAGTTTGGGGCAGTGTAGTAC